>OV277349.1:19793634-19946134 GCA_922984085.1 Sicus ferrugineus
TTAAAAAGTCAACGGAAGGATACCACAACATTCTTGAAGTATAATTTTATATGTCGTGGGTGTCCTTCAGCGGAAGGATACCACAACATATTTGGCGCAGCCGGTCCGCGAACCGAAGATCGCGGAAGTTTAAAGAAAGTTCTTAGTAAGTGAAATAAAAAAGGGAAAATTAAGAAAAGTGAAGTAAAAGTGAAAAGGTAAAAAGGAAAGTGATTTTAAATGGAAAAATAATAGAATTATGAAAATTTTAATAAAGCTCAAAAGCTGGAGAAGTAAAAATCCGGAAGATAAGGAAGTTTTAAAAGAAAATGAAATTGAAGAAAATGAAATTAATTGAAAGTGAGGAAGTGAAAAAAAGAAGATTATTCGATTTAGTTAAGGTAATAAAAAAAAGAGAATTTTAAAAAATTTTAAGAAGAAGAGAAGATCGCGGAAGTTTTAAAAATTTAAATTAAAGTGAAAAGTCAGTGAAAAGTGTAGATGAGAAAGTCGAAAGTTCACGAATAGCATATTAGAGGAATTTACGGTAAAATAAACTGTTGAGAACGAATAGTATATAAAATAAAAGGATAATTCTAAATGGTTCTAAGGTTCTGAATCAATAAAGCCCATTTGTGAAAACTCGATGTAAAGGCTAACTTTCCGCCTAAAGAAAATTGAGTGAAGTGTTGTTGGAGCCGTTGAGTGGTTTCCCCTCCTATTCAGTTCCACAAGGTTGCCACTTTCGTGAAAATTTGTCAGTTTACTGTCAGGGACTTTAGATTTATTCAATATTCCCTGTTTTATTGTAGTATAATATCTATCTAAGCATCAGACACTAAATATAAAAATATCTAAGACAAAAAATTTAAAAGTGAAGATACATAACTTGAAAATTAAATACGATTAAAATTGAAAGGAAATGGTAAAACAATAAAGAAGAAATAATAAAAGTAAAAGGAAAAAGTTTTTTTAAAAAAAAGAAAAATTTGGAGCATTAGTACAGTGTAAAAAATTTTTTATGCAGTAATTTGAGTGCAATTTAAAAATTGTCCAACATTTTCGCCAGAAAGCAGCGGGGAAAAAGGGAAGCGGATAGTTCGGTGAGTTTTAGTTTTTAATTAAGAGGTGGCAGAAGGCTAGTTCTAATATTTCAAATTTACGTTGTGAACTGCAAAGTGTGAAGTCGCGGAAAAAAAACAATAAAGGAACGATTGAGCGTTCTAAGTTGAACAGTGCGTTTTTACTTAAGCGGTTGAGGAAAGTGAAGGACCAGTGTCTTCAAAACAATAAGAAGTTTGGCGAAATAAACCACCCATTAAGCCGTCATCCTAGAAAGTAGACTTACATTATATATGATGAGTTTATTATTATTAAGATTTATTATAATTTTACATAAATTTTTTTTTAAGTACTAACAAAACTCAATCCTGGGCAAGGTTCCTTTACCCTTTAACCTGAGGCTGAGTCTGGCTTTGGGGGGATTGATACACCAACACAAGCTCGAATGGAATTGGTCCTGGTTGAAGCCAATACCAATTGCAGGAGAGTCCGACCCAGCGGCATATTATGCCAGGTTGATTTTTTTTTGTACACCTCAAACTAACTAGAGGAAGAAATAATTCCGCTCAACGTTTTTCATAATTATTTATGGATTTTTGGGAATTATTTTGAGAAAAAGGGACATTGGGTTCAGTGGAAGTTGGTTCCCAAATGTTTTACCCACATACCGCGCGTGTTTTAACACAGTTTAACGCAATGAACTTTGTTTTGTATCAGGTTACGCGTTTTACAAACCTAAAGTGTCAGTAGTTTTCTTTTCTTTGGCCCCGCTGACCGAGTGAACAAAAAGAAAAAAAAAACCACAGAAGTAATGTATAAATTGAATATATGCAGTGAAGTGTACATCTAAACCTAGTATAAGTTAAATAAAAATGTAATTTTATTTAAAGAGGAAAAAATAAATGTATTTAGCTTGCAGATAAAAATAAATCACCTGTTTATAAAAGTTCGAACAAGAGTTCGAGTGTTTTATTTGGTTAAACCTTGAAACGCGATCATTGCTTCAAGGTTAACGTTTTGTTTCCGCGTAGTGAGCGAACGGTGAACGACCGTAAGAATAAAGAAATTCGACGCTCGATTTTAATGCGGCCACTTACTCTGGCCTTCAATTTATTTCAGCGTGTTGTTATGTAATTTTTGTTAATTGAAGTAGGTCAGTAGTGACAAAGAAGAGAGTTGCTGACTGCAGCAGTTTTAATCGCAGCCAAACTAATTAAGTTTAATGGAAATAGTGAGTGAATGGGAAAAAAATTTATGATATTAAATAGAGAATATAATGATTTGTTAGGACAAATAGATAGATTTATAGATAAGATATGGTTAAATTTGAATTTAACAATAAATAATAAGGAAAACTTAGAATTAATTAAAGCGAAGTTAAACGGGGCCAGCAATAGTTCAAAAGTAGAGCAGGCAGATGCCGTTTTAGATGAATTATTGAATTTCATAGACCATAGGAACCAGAACTACGTGGAGGAAATAAGGAATTGGAAAAAACAATTTGGGCATTTGAAAAACAGATACGACAACCATCTGGTCGAAAGGGAAATAGAAGCGAGCCAGTTAGCAGAATTGGAAGCTGAAAGAGACGACCTTAGGGAGCGCATACAAAATAGTGAGCGGCTTTCTACGTCAGCGGAGGATAGGACGCCAATACAGCGGAGTAAGGAGGACTTCTCGTCGTTGGAACAGGCATGCCGGAGACTCCAAGAGCTAAAAGAAGAGAATAGGCTTCTAAAACAAGAGCTGGAGCTGGCCCACGACCAAACGCTGCACCATAAGGAAGCTGTTGTTCAATTCAGCAGCCCAAAGTAGAGCAACTCTATTTCCTTTCCTTCCGCTTTATCAATAAAAGAGAAAATGGGTATCGAGGCGATTTTGAAATCTGTTAGTAGGCTGGTACCTCTGTTTTAAGGGACAAGATCACTGACTTGAGAGGGAATTAGCTAAGAGGGGCATCAGCAATGCAGAAATGCATGATTTTAATGCTTGCGTGAAACAGAGGCTTCACGGTAGTGCGTATACTCTATTGAGGGGGAAGCAAGTCACCACGACAGAAGCTCTATACGCTGCGATAAAACAAGCGTACCTGCCATTGAAATCACTGGACACTGTGATGGTGCAGATACAGATGACTGTTCAATCTCCGAGAGAAGGTATCAGGGAATTCGCCGAAAGATTTACGAACGCAGGCCGAGGACTATATATTGGATCATTAAAAGAGTTCAGGGGATCAGGCTCTGCGGGAAGAGGTAGCTGCCTCGATAACAAGGACGTTTACATTAGGATTACAGGACCATACCCTGAGGATGAGACTGGTAGGTTCCTCGGAACATATTTGGAGAAGCTGGTCGATCTGGCGTTAAATTTGTATGAAGTTGTTAGCAGATCACACTTCAGCTAAGGGGGTTGGCCAAGTACACAAGGGAAGCGAATAGCGGGTATGAATCCCGTATGGGAGCTGGGGGATTCCGCTTATGTACAGCCCAGAAATACCTCCGAGTAATCGAATGGAAGTGAATTCATATGAGAAAGGGGGTAGTCCCATGCGGGCAGAGCGAAACGACAACCCCAAACTTAAAATTGTGTGTAGTTTCTGCAATAAAAAAGGCCATACCAGAGATGAATGCCTGATAAGAAAAAATAAGCCTTATTGCGAGAAATGCTTGGTATACGGGCATGAGACAAACTGGAGGTGCGGCAATCAACGGACTCAGGACCACAGGCCAAATAACACCACGAGAGAACCACTTAGTGGTTTCCAAAGCCAGTCAAACCGGAGAGTGGAAGTGCGACAAAGGAACCAACCACAGCGGAATTGTCATCCGATGCAACAGCAGAGTCAGAGAAGGTTCGAAAACCCGAATTCGAATGCTTCAAACAGTATGCAAAGGAATCAGGGTGCGGAGAACACATCGGACAGAGCTAACCGAATAGTGTGTCATTGGTGTAACAGACCAGGACATATGATGGCAGATTGCGATGCTAGAAGAAATTGGGAAAAATTCCAGGGCAATCGCCAGGGAAACTGGCAAGGGCCCAGAACAGGCCAGTAATCTGGGAACCCAATAATGACAGTAATTTAAGGCCAAATGAGGTAATAACGGTAAGTCAGACATCGGAAACGATTGTGGATACGTTACCAATTTCACAAAGGAGTAACTGTAACTCCGACATCGGAAGCGATTGTGGATACGTTACCAGCCTCAATAACTGAAGTAGTAACAGTACGTCCTACGTCTAAAGAGATTGTGGATACGTTACCAACTTCAGCAAAATTGAAGAAGGCTAGAAAGGTAGAAAAAACAGCTGATAAGAACATAGAAAACAAAAATAATATTCGCAGAAAATCAGACGAATCGGTAGTTCAGGCTGTAAAGATAATTGAAGTTGGAGTACAGAGTTTAATGACAATACTTCTGATGGCACAATTGGTTGCTGTATTTATTATAAGAACAATCTTCCGCAATTTCGAGCATTGTAAAGCAAGGAGCATTAGTCTTAGAATAACGAAATATGTTACCTGTATAAAAGCACTTGCAAGTCATATCAAATCAGGAATAATAGCCAAATGGAGAGTTTCTTTTCCTAAGTTGCTAAATCAAGGTGTGAATACGAGTGTTCGTGTTCACAACCTGCATAATAAAAGTAAAAAGATTGAGGTAGAAGTGTCTAACCGGGAGCAATCTAATATGAATGACGTGTTTATTGAGTTACCTTGCGAAGAGGCCAGAAAAAAAAAACTCATTCTGCTAGCTGATACAGACGCCGACAATAGCTTACTTAAAGATAATATTTTGAATGAAGTTCTAAACGTAGACACAGGTGACATGCAAACAGTGGTGCATAAGAAGAGAATTCCACCAGTAATATACCAGGGAAAACTGGTTAATCTGAAAAATGATAAAATTTTTGTACCCGTATTAGAATAAAGCGGACATGATTTCGCCTTTAACCAAAATTTCGCATCGGATTTCACAAATATTAATAACTTGCAGTTAAGAAAACAAGGTAATATGAATTACATGACGACACATGTGAAAAATCGGAGAAGACAAATTCGTAGAAGACTAGAATTTAAATAAAAAAAAAAAAAAAAAAAAGGGGGAAGCTTAATTAAAATGTTAATTAAATATCGTGTATCAGAATTTGTCACTAAGAGTCTAAAAGCATTTTTCGGCTATATCAATTTAGTCGAAACAATGTGGAAATATGAAAAATAGATCCGGCTAATATGATAATACATATTCAAAGGAACACATTACATTACACAATACATATTACACAGTACATTACTTAAGGACTCAAACCAATATGTAAGACATATTATTAAATATCTAATTTAGGATAGTCGAATTCAACTTTAGTTCATTCGCTGAAAATTGAGCCGAGAAGAAGGCAATCCTCACCAATTCAAAGGATATGACATTGGCAAAGATGGCCTAAAACAATGTCCAACGATTCGAAAACTTACTTACAAACTAACCCTAAATGTTGAAAAAAGAAAACAAGAAAAAAGAAAAGAAAAGAGAAAAACTAAAATTAAAACGAAAAACATAAAGAAAAGAAGTTATATTAAAATAAGAACAAACTTGAGTTAAAAAACAAAAAGAAAAAAATACAGAAAGAGAAAAAGATGTGAAATAAAATAAGAGAAATAAAAAACTGAAATATAAAAAACATGTTTAAAAAAAAAAGAAAAACAAGAAAATAAAAGAGAAAAATTTTTTACTAACACAACTAATTTAAACTAACCACTAACTTTTATAACTTTTAGCTACGTGCGTTTCAATAAGCAAATACCTGCTTACTTAAACGCAAATTACAACATTTGTACAAGAAAGGGTACAAATTACCTCGTGCCTCCAAAACAGCAACGTCCCAGGTTTTTAAAGAAAAACCGAAAAAAATCAAACCCAGAAAAAAAAACCTGATGAAGAATTGTTCCAAGCCGCCTTCAGGGCATTGCACTTAGCAATTAAAATTATGCTTGCAAAGTATTTGTTTGCAACTATTAAAAGATAAGAAAGGAGAAAAAGAAATCGTTTCAGCAAGCAAGACAAATTTGCTTATTCAAACGGAAAAAAAAGAATAAGGCTGAAATAGAAAGAAGAAAAATTATGTAAATAATTACAGAGATTAAATATCTTAAATTAATCAATGTAATAAATTAATTGAATTTTAAGAAAAAAAGAGATTATTGCATTTATAACCAAATAACGATTTGTGTAATTTTTACGACTATAACATATTGTAACCCTTTTTAAAAACAAATTAATTTTCATTAACACCTTTGTTAAGAATAATTATTAGAATAGAGTAGACAATAAATAATTTCCGTCTTGTATTTATCGATACGAATTCTGGAATTAATTTCTAATGAGATTTTTAAAAAATTTCTAAAGAGTTGGAATGTGTAAATTAATTAAATGGTGATAACGAAATAAATTGGATATATTTTATAAATTTATATCATACATTATAAGTAGTTAAGGAAATATAATTTGTAATAAATATGATTAAGTCGACAACAATAACAACAAAAAAAAGCAACAACAACAACTGCCGCGACATCAAATACAATAACGGAACAACACAAATAGTGCTTAAAACGCATTAACATGAGTACCAACTAAGGCCGTCAGCAACAACAGCATCGCTAGTAATAAAAGCAGCAACAACAACGGCGACAAAAACCCCAAAACTCGCATGTCGCTGCTATGCTACCGACTTGATCCAGGAATGTCATTCGCGTCTTTTGCGGAAACTCAAAAAATTTGAATGCCGCTGTTTACCAATCAATTTCCTGGATGTCGTCACCGATCTGAGAGACAATGAACACACCACACCTGAAGTTTACCTCGGGACAAAAGGTCATCTTTGACACCGAACCAGGCTGTAGTCCCACAGCTACGAATATTACACTATATCCCTTCAGAGCTTGATTCTGCTCAATTGCACTTTTGCAAACAAATTCCGTCCAAACAGTCGTTACAGAAGGCTAATTGATTGCACCTGACGAATCTAATTAGTGAATTGGAAAGGACGCAATGAAAATAGCAATGAAGTTGGCTGCAGTTTAATTTCTCTGATTGGAACAATGAGGATACACTAAGGTAGAACTTAAGGTAGAGTTAAGTTAGATAATATTAGAGAATTAAAATAAACCACACCTGTATAACTATGTACAGAAACAATTAATATCGCTTGTAAGAAAAAATATTTTTTCTTACAACTTCGGGTGTAGAACCTGGCCTGCATCCCAACCGAGCCCGTTTTTAGTAAACGTAAACTGAAAACGCGGTGACCTGGGTTGTGCGGACCCAACTTCAGGTGGAATAAATTCTATCAACAACAATAAAAAGAAAAAAAAGGCAACGTAGCAACGGCGAAAATATGCAAAACTAACAATAACAACAACAACCACATTAACTCGCTTGCTAACAAAGGGATTAAAAAACCACACAGAATACATGAACCACATACTTTTTACAACAATTACAATACAGACCGAGACGCCAACTCAGCAAGCAAAAATTAAAGCAGAGCCTTGGGAAATTACTAATAAAATCAGGTGGAATACTGTTTACAACAACTACAACACAGACTGAGACGCGAAACAAGCAAGCAAAAATTAAATTAGAGCGTGGGAAGCTACCAACAAGATCACAAGAATTTATTTCTAGAAATAAGCACAACAACAACAAGTACGTTTTGTGCCGCTATGCAGATTAGAAAATTCTGGAATGTGAACAAGAACTACCAACAAAATCACAAGAAATATTTCTCGAAATTAGCACAACAACAACAAGTACATTGCGTGCCGCTATGCACATTAGAAAATTCCAGAATGTGCACAAGAACAACGACTACAGCGGAGTTGTTTTGATCGGTGTATAAAAGGGCCCACCGCGCTGAATTCGATCTCTTTTGGAATCTCGTGCTCCAAGTGGTAAGTCGTCGAACCTTGAACCTCTAGTACCTCGTAGTGCCTGAGTGCTCTTAAGCGGACGCCAATCCCAATTCCAAGTAAATTTTAGTACCTCGTCCTGGCTGAGTGCTCTTAAGCGGACGCCAATCCCAATTCCAAGTAAATTTTAGTACCTCGTCCTGGCTGAGTGCTCTTAAGCGGACGCCAATCCCAATTCCAAGTAAATTTCAGTACCTCGTCCTGGCTGAGTGCTCTTAAGCGGACGCCAATCCCGATTCCAAGTAAATTTTAGTACCTCGTCCTGGCTGAGTGCTCTTAAGCGGACGCCAATCCCGATTCCAAGTAAATTTTAGTACCTCGTCCTGGCTGAGTGCTTTTAAGCGGACGCCAATCCCGATTCCAAGTAAATTTCATTAGTACCTCGTCGTGGCCGAGTGCTTTTAAGCGGACGCCAATCCCGAATCCAAGTAAATTTTAGTACCTGGTCGTGGCCGAGTGCTTTTAAGCGGACGCCAAACCTGAATCAAAGTAAATTCTAGTACCTCGTAGTGGCTGACACCGACAATCATAAAACCTCGTATTCTAGAACTCTGTGTGTATATAGATTTTGTATTTTACGGATTGAGTGCTATTCAGTGGACATTAGAATTAAAGGAACTAGTTTTAAGAAATACTGTTAGCAATAAAATACCGAAAAATTAAACTTTGAATTACGGTAAATAAATAGTCGAAAAACTGTGAAAAGAAAACCGAAAGCTTTTTATTTAAGTGTTCGGTACGGGACTCTGGCGAGACTGAGTATACCCCGGCAAGAAACTTCGTTACAAAATGGCGCCCGAGTAGGGACAATAGTTTCCGAGAAAAATCAAAAACTATAGTGCTGAATCGTGAAAATTTAGAAAAAAAACGGTATTATAAACAGTTACGCGAAGCGAACGGTAAATCGAACAAATAATTGAACGCTAAACTGTGCTAACGGCGAATTCAAATAAAAAAAAAACATTGTGCAAAAAAAATAACGCGGTATTTCAAAGGAACAGTTACGCGAAATAAACGGAACAAAATAGAAAAACATCGTGCAAAGAAATAACGCGGAAACTGTTACACGAAATAAACGGAAAATCGAAATGGGTAAACGGTGGATTTATAATGTTCCAAAAGAGAATCTGCAGGAGATTCTACTCGAATTCGGTATGGAATCAAAAGGCACGATCGACGAACTTCGTAAAGTGCTCTCCGGGTTTATGATGTCGCCTGATCTGACCGACGAGGTGATCGACAGGTTACGCGAACTTGAAGTACAGTGGAATCGCGGTGTTTCTCCAAGTGCGCGACCGGCGACGCCATCATTGCAAAGTGCGGTTCCGGAACACAGCGAACAGAGGGCAAATGCAACAGAAGTGCTTAACATGAACCCCGGCAATCAAGTTTCCATGTCAACAGGTGGTTGCATAGCAGCGAGGTGCGAGCCAGAGAATGTGGCCCATAGTAGGATGCGCTACTCTGAGGTAATTGACAAGGTACGTAAATGGTCTTGTAGGTACGACGGTGGTAGGGACCCAATAGGCTTCATCGAGAGAGTCGAGGAGCTTACCGAGGCATACGAGTTGCCTAAGCATATGCTGCCACGAACCATGCCGGAGTTGCTGAAGGACAAAGCTCTTTATTGGTACAGGAATAACAATAGGAGCTGGTCAAGATGGGAATTGTTTAAAACCGATTTCCTGAAATTCTTCTTGCCATCGAGATATTTCGAAGAACTGGAGGACAACATTAGGAAAAGGATCGAAGGGCCTCGCGAGAAGTTCAAGGACTATGTACTGGCCATGCAGACATTAATGCGACATGTGAACTATACAGAGGAGCAAAAACTACAGAGGATTTACAAGAATTGCCATAGGGATTATCTTCTTTACATAAGGAGGTCTGATTTCTCTGCGTTGGGGGATCTCATTGAATTGGCTGAAGATTTTGAAGGCATACGAAAGGAACCCGAACCTCCACGAGAAATTCATACTCAGCACCGACAATTACCAGGGACGCACAGGATCATGACCATAGAAAACACAGGAAAACAGCGAGACCTTCGAACAGCCTGTAGAAGATGTGGCGAAAGCGGACATTTTCAACGAGAATGCCGAAACTCTAGGAAACTGTTCTGTTGGACTTGTGGAAAGGAGGGGGTCCGGACGATTGAATGCTGCAAGAAACCTTCGGAAAACGCGCAGGGTGTCCAGCAGGGACGAGGGCTGCTGGAACCGAACAAGATAGACTCTCCTCGTACCCCACGAAGTGCTTAAACTACAATCGAGACCGGATTTACGCCAAGGTAGCCTTAGGAAGGGAACTCGTCACAGCTACTCTAGACACAGGAGCCTTGCGGAGCTTCATTAGCAACGCGGCGGCTGGGATGACAGACGGAAAGCTGATGGAGGTGGACGTACGGGTCAAAATAGCCGACGGCACCGTGCGTACCGTGAAGGAAGCCGTCGAAGTCTGCGTGCGTTTGGAGACTGCAGAGTGTAAGCTCCCACTTCTGATTCTACAGGATGTGACAGACCATGTGATCCTGGGTTTGGACTTCCTGACAAGCATGGGAGCTTCTATTAGCTGTGGTGGTGAGACGATTACGCTGGGAGACTCGAAAGCCGAACGAGCGACTTGCTCGACAGTTTACACGGATTGCGCCCAAGTTCCTGAGGCAAAACCATTGGAGAAGACTGATGTGGAGAACGAACAACACTCTGAACCAGGCGTAGAAACCAACAACTCGCGAAAAGAAGACCAACACATCATCAAGGAATTCCTAAAAACAGAGCATGAGAAATTCGAGATGCTGGAAGGACCTTCCAATATAACGACCCATAAAATCGTCATGAGAGATGATAGGCCAATAAAGCAGAGGTATTGCCCTAAGAACCCTGCAATGCAAGCGATAATTAACAAGGAGATAGACGAGCTGCTGGAAAAAGGCTGTATCGAGCCCTCTCATAGCCCTTACAGTGCACCAATTGTTCTTGTTAAAAAGAAGAATGGGCAATGGAGACTTTGCGTGGATTATCGTCAGCTAAATGCAAGATCAGTGCCTGACGCATACCCACTTCCGAGGATACAACATATTCTAGATCGACTCCGCGACGCGCAATACATTAGTACACTTGATCTCAAGAACGGTTACTGGCAAATACCCATGAGTCCAGAAAGCAAGCAATATACCGCGTTCACAGTACCAGGAAGGGGACTCTTTCAATGGAAAGTTATGCCGTTCGGCCTACATTCGGCACCCGCGACGTTCCAAAGGGCATTGGACCAAGTCATTGGACCGGAGATGGAACCACACGCGTTTGCTTACCTGGACGACATCATTGTAATAGGAAAGACGCTGGAACAACACATGAACAATTTACAGGAAGTATTTCGACGTTTAAGAGCGGCTAATTTAAAAATCAACAAGAAGAAGTGCGAGTTTTTCCAGCAAGATTTAAAATATTTAGGTCACGTCGTGAGCCGCAGAGGAATTCACACAGATCCAGACAAGGTAGCGGCTATTCAGGAACTGGCGGCCCCAACAAATGTCAGAGGCGTTAGGCGATTCCTCGGGATAGCATCCTGGTACCGGCGGTTCGTACCGGACTTCGCCAAATTGGTGGTGCCACTCACCAGCCTTCTTAAGAAGGGCAAACGCTGGCAATGGACCGACGAGCAACAGCAGGCGTTCGAGAACCTCAAGGAAAAGCTCACGAAGGCACCAGTACTGGCGTGCCCAGATTTTTCCAAACCATTTACGCTGCAGACTGACGCGAGCAACCACGGGTTAGGAGCTGTTCTCACGCAAGAAACCGATTAGGGAGAGAAGGTCATCGCCTACGCAAGCCGGCATTTAAACAAGGCCGAAATCAACTACTCAGCGACAGAGAAGGAGTGCCTCGCGATCGTTTGGGGAATCAGGAAAATGCGACCTTATTTAGAAGGCTACAGGTTCTGCGTCGTCACAGACCACCTCTCACTGAAGTGGTTGAACTCGTTGGAGAATCCTTCAGGGCGTATAGCAAGATGGGCGCTTGAGTTACACCAGTACATGTTCGACGTGAAATACCGCAAGGGCAATTGGAACGTGGTCGCAGACGCACTTTCCAGACAGCCAGTAGAAAAACTGAGCACGGTTACGACTAACGGGGAAAAGTGCAACTGGATAGAAACCAAGATGGCAGAAATTAAGAGGAATCCAGAGAAGTTTGCCGATTATACGATGGAAAACGGTTAACTGTATCGACATATCCCAGGGCAGGTAAACGACGAGGATTGCGCCGCATAGAAGCTCTGTGTTCCGAGGTATCTTCGCGCCCGAGTCCTTAATGAAAACCACGATGACCCCAGCGCTGGACATCCAGGCATTAGAAAAACCGTCACCATGATAGCCAACAGATACTACTGGCCAGGCATGTTCAGGGATATAAGGAAACATGTGCGCTGCTGTGAATCATGTCAGCGATATAAACCTTTGCAGAGCAAAGCCGCCGGGAAAATGCTGACACAGTTACCAGAGGAGCCTTGGTCAGTCGTCTGTGCCGACTTCGTTGGACCATTACCCCGAAGCAAGCACGGCAACACGATGATTCCAGTTTTCTTTGACAAATTCTCCAAGTGGACCGAAATCGTACCACTGAGACAAGCAACCGCAGACAGTGTGAAGAAGGCGTTTCGAGAAAGGATACTAGCGAGGTATGGAGTTCCAAAAGTTCTCGTCACGGACAACGGCGTTCAATTCAACAGTAGGACATTGCAGCGATTTCTTCAAGATTTAGGAATCCGACAACAGTTTACAGCACCTTATACCCCCAGGAGAATCCAACAGAAAGAGCCAACCGAAACGTAAAAAGAATTCTTGCACAAGTGGCCGATAATAGGCAAACCCAATGGGATGAGTTGATCCCAGAAATTTCTTTGGCAATCAACAGCATGGCACCGGAGACGACAGGTTTCAGCCCCGCTTTCCTTACACAGGGACGAGAATTGCGGCTTCCAGGATCGCTTTTCGATGAGGTTACCATAGGCACAGAGTCAGCACCACAGAGTCCCGAACACAAGGGTAACCGACTGCAGGAGATCTTCAACCTCGTGAGGAGAAACCTCGAACGGGCATCCAAGGACCAAGCCCGACACTATAACGTAGCCGACAAAGGCAACGTAGCAAAGGCGAAAATATGCAAAACTAACAATAACAACAACAACCACATTAACACGCTTGCTAACAAAGGGATTAAAAAACCACATTCACACAGAATACATGAACCACATACTTTTTACAACAATTACAACACAGACCGAGACGCCAAATCAGCAAGCAAAAATTAAAGCAGAGCCTTGGGAAATAAAATCAGGTGGAATACTGTTTACAACAACTACAACACAGACTGAGACGCGAAAGAAGCAAGCAAAAATTAAATTAGAGCGTGGGAAGCTACCAACAAAATCACAAGAATTTATTTCTAGAAATAAGCACAACAACAACAAGAATCCAAGTTCCGCAAGTGGAGAGAACGAGAATGTCGGTCCACAAAACCCACATTCCCGCTCTATCGCTCCTCCTGTGCCGTCCGTGTATGAATGTCAAGAGAAAGAAACTACTTCGGTTCACGAAACCCAAGTAGGCTCTTGGCTCTCTTTCCGGTAAGTGGAGAGAACAAAAATATCGGTCCACAAAACCCACATTCTGGCTCTCTCAAACCTCCAGTGCCGTCCGTGTTTTGTCAAGAGAAAGAAACTATTTCGGTTCACGAAACCTAAGTAGGCTCTTGGCTCTCTTTTCAAGTACTCCCTTCGGGTGTAGGGTATAAATATGTCTTTCATTCATTATATTTGGGTTTTAGTTTTGGAGACGCAGAGCCCCCTCATGGCTCGTGGATCGTTCGTTATTATCCCAGTTCCAGAAAATCCATATACGTTAATCATATTCTTTATCTCTAGTATTCTTAATCTTAATTTTTTTTTAAAATTTTTCTGGAAACTGCGTCATATTTTATAAATCAGAGTCAAATCTGCTTCCGTAAGCATTTTAAGCTAAGCCGCAGTTCATTCCCAATGCCTGCTAAGCCTCAGTTCGATGCCAAGAAATAAACAACAGCAACAACAATGACAAGGATAGCCCGCTGATTGTTTGCATAACATTTTCTGAGGCCGCGTTTTAAAAAACAAACAAGCGCATAAAATAAACAACAACAACTAACTGCCTTCGCTTCCACGATCCGCATATAGTGCTGAAGCTCGAATTCATCAAGCACATCATGACTTATGTCACTCTCCCGGGACTTCACTCCTTCTCCTAGCCATTTCCTGTTCACCAGAACATTCCTCCACCCACCCGTCTCCCACCCGTCCTCCTACCCTTCTAGCCATCACCATCCCTTCCGGCCCCTCTCCCCCTCACCCCCTACAACTACCACCGTCAGCTGCCGGACAACTCTGGCAACCACGTGGACAACCACCGTCAGCTGCCGGACTGGCCACTCTGTTCTGCACTCATATAGTCTATCTCACTCTTACATACGCTGAGCCAATTTCGGCGGAGCGCAACGCCGAAATACACAGGCGTTGATAGAACCGGACTATACATACTACTTACTTTATATATCCTAAAATAACTCCACTGACCAACCAACCAACTAACCCTATGCGAAACAAGTCACAGTTGGCTTGTCTCATAAACAGACGAACATAAGAAAGTCACACGGTAACACTCACTCTATATATCCCTCTCCTACCCTCATTCAATCATACTTCAGCACTAGACTTATTATAAACATTAGCCTACGATCACGTACAACAACAATTCCAACGGTAAGCATCTTACCTTTTATTATCCCCTAATACTAATACACAGCCTTTACATTTTATCTCACCCCTCCCCCTCTACCAGCCAGCTCTACAGCCAGTCGCAAATATCCGGAGCCTCCACCGAAATACACGGCTGCAGCCATTAGATTCAGAACATATATATACTCGTACATATCTACTACTAATGTCTGAGTTATGCTGGACTCAAAGGAGCCATCTGTACTCTTAAATGATTATTATAAATTTCATTACTATCCTCAACTAGGTTTTGAATAAATATTTGAATTACTGTTATACCTACAACATACATATATGTATAATAACTAAACGCTATAGGTATATGTTTATATACACTACTGCTACTACTAGTACTACTTAAAATACACTAAAAATCACTATATACGAAAGATATATCTAACTTACGTTCTACATGACTAAAAGTATGATTGGCGTCCTCCTTCTCCTTCGGCATCACCGTCACCATCTTTTTGCACCTCCTCCAGGTAACTTTTGCACAAACATATCTTGTACTCGAGGCTGGTCTGCTGGCCTTTTATCAATCTGAAAGCAAAAGAGAGAGAAAAATACAAATTAGTTTTAAGAAATTACTAATCATTATTTTAATTTAAATCACCTTAATATGTTGCTATTCCCCTCGTGGAAATCAGATTTCTTTTTCTTTAGATGGTCACACATATCACTGTAAATCATAGCCAACTCTTTGTATTGAATAACCAGCGACATTTTAGTCTGAAATTATTTCACCTCCACAACCATTTCATCTTCATTTGATATTTTCACGTACTCAGCAAACACCTCTAAATTGAATTCATATGCTAAGTGCTTTATCAACAAGTTTTGTAAAGCCCCGGAACTGTCTCCTCGGCCTTTTTCAGAAAATCCTCTAGAATCAGCAAACCCTCATGATCATTTTCCAGCACATATGTCTCTCTTCTGCCATTGAAGGCGAAATTATTAGTTCTCATTTATCGGGATCCAACAATTTCTCTTATGTTTGTTGTACCGAACATGATGAGGCCAGTTTTTCTGCAAGACGTTTTCATTGCAGTTAAAGCAACGAACTCGAGCTGGAAATGATGTTGCTGCTGATGTTGGTGGTTAAAGATGCTGCTGCTGTTGCCACTGATGATGATGTTAATGGTTGGTGGTGAAACAAATTTTTATACCTCTGCAGGACATCGCGTCGGGAAAATTTAATATCACAGTCGTTGCACACGAATATCTTCTTTACATGTTTGCTTAAAACTTACCTTTTCAGATTGTGGTTTAAACTGAAACGCTGACACCACTCATTACATATGAAGCCTTTCATGTTAATGTTGTTGTTGTTGTTGTTGTTAGTCGTAGTGGTGGTGGTGTAGTTGGTGTTGTTATTTTTGTGTTGTTATTGGAGCCGGTGTTGTTGTTTTTGTTGTTGTTAATGCTGCAAATTAAAATAGATTAAATTTTAAAAATTTTATAAGGCTGCATAAAAATATTTTAGGGAAATACTATTATAAATAAAGTGCATTTGCGGGGAATTTTATTGCACTACTTTATTTAAGAGAAATGTGCAGCTGAAGCACATAGAATTCCTGTTGAGACTTATGGTGACAGAAGCTAAAAAATGGATCGATTCCTGGATAGCCTCAAAAAAAATGTCGTTTTTCCGACGCGGAATTCATATACTGCCAGAAAGATGGGAGAAAGTGGTCGCTTGTGATGGGCAATACTTTGATTGAAATGTTTTTGTTCCTTATAATTTAAATAAAGCTTTTATTTTGTAAAAAAAAAACAGCGAGAACTTATTGAAGGACCCAATACTATTGTTTTTATTACTACTATTGTGATTATACTTATTTTATAAATAAATGAACTCACCTCACAAATACTAGATATTTTGTTGTTGTTGTTAATGCTAAACAAATAAAAGCGTTCTCTTCGGTCAGGCCGAAGCCTAGACCCGAGTAGCGTATGAAATAATAATTTCGCCAGTTAACAACTTTTTTATAAGTAAGCGGACCACGCCCATTTTTAGCAAAAATTCTGCTAATGTCTCTAGGTACTTGGAGGTAACATAACGTTTGAATATTTTTTGCACCGTTTATGAGATATTGGCAACTTGACAACTATGACAATGTAGTATGAATGATAAAGATCATACAACTTCTGTATGAATGGTCGAAACATACCTCCTTTTGGTAAACGTATAGGTAATGTGTTCGTATATGTCACTGTAAAATGAAGTCTTAATATCTTTTACCGTTTATGAGATATTGACAACTTTTTATGAGTGGGCGTGGAATGCCAATTTTTGGCAAGCAGACGAGTAATGCCTACAGATACCCCGCGATATAATTACGTCTTTCTTATACCGTTAATGCGATATTGTCAACTTTTATATGAATGGGCGGACCACGCCAATTTTTTGCAAAAATTATAGCGCCATTAAATTTATAATGGCGCTATGTGTTCCGTTATAGAATAACATCTCAATGTCTCGCACAGTTTATGAAATACTCACCTCGTAAAATTTTAAAACGAGGTACCTTTACATTCCGTATGTAAAGTAGGCGTGGTTGTTAATCGATCTCGCCCGTTTTCAATCACAGACTGTCCTACATAACAAGAAATATTTGTGCCAAATTTCATTGCGATATCTCTTTTCCTTACAAACGGAAAAACAAAGTGAATATTTTTCTATAAAAATAGAAAAATAGATTGAAATGTAAATATTCTGTATAACTGAGAAAAATATTTTGGGCAAATATTATGGAAATACTCTTTAAGTTATTTATTATTTTAATTATATTTATATTAGGAATAAATTCACTTACCTTACAAATATTTGATTCTGTTGCTGTTGTTCTTGTTGTTGATGCAGTTATCGTTGTTGTTATTGGTTACGATGTTGAGTGCACTTTTATGATTTAATGCACGTTGTGTTATTTTTTGTTCTAGTTTTGTACTTAACACGCTCTATTGTTTACTTCTATTTTCACTCTAATTTTATTTTAATTTTAATACTTTAAGTTTTTCAGTTTTAACTTTAATGCACTTTTTGCACATTAATACAATGTTTAGTTTTAGTTTTGGACTTCAATGTGCTTCCGTATTTTCGAGGTAATGCTTTCGGTGGTGGTCACATATTTTTCTAGTAGTAGTATCTATATGGCGTTTCTGGGCCATAGCCCCAACCAACCCTCCGCCCCTTTTTTTTCAGTGGAATATTCCACCAAAAGGGCCGCAGAGTGTGTAAAAGTGAGGCAACGGGCGTAGCGTGTATAAGAGAGATATGAGTGGCAAACAGAGTTGCCAGATCGAGCAATTTTGTCATAGGATTTTCGTGGGGATTTTTTAGGGATTTTGGGACATTTGTGGGGATTTGAGAATTTTTCGTGGAATTTTTTCACGGGATTTTCAGGTGGCAACCTTGGCGGCATGAAGCTGGAGGCCGGCAGTTGGCGGCTGACAGCTGGGCTGGTGGGCGCGCGGAGGTTCAGTCGGGTGCAGGAATGTTCTGGTGAACAGCAAGTGGCTAGGAGAAGGAGTGAAGACTTGGGGGGAGTGACGTAAGTGATGGTGTGCTTGATGCTTCGAGCTTCAGCACTGTATGCGGATCGCGGCAGCGAAGGCTGAGTTAGTGTTGTGGTTGTTGTTGTTTATTTCATTGGCTTGTTTGTTTTTAAAGACGCGGCCTTAGAAAATTTAATGTAAACAATCAGCGGGCTCGCCTTGTCGTTGTTGTTGGTGTTGTTTATTTTTTTGGATCGAACTGGGGCTTAGCAGGCACTGGGATCGAACTGCGGCTTAGCTTAAAAAGATTACGGAAGCAGATTTGACTCTGATCTATAAAATATGACGCAGTTTTTGCCTTTCTCGCTCACCTTGCCTTTCTCTTCGACTGAATAGGAATATGTGTGTGCGTATGTATGTTCTGTATGATCGGGGAGAGTATAAGTTTTCTGGCTGCTTGTTGAATAATTGGGGAGAGCGCGGATCAGAAAGTTTCTGGCCATCGAAAGGAAAAGATTTTGGTGAGGAAGGAGTGAGTCGAAGTTCAAAGTACGAAGATTTTAAAGTAGAAATAATATATAATAATAGTTTTGAACTATTTGAGCGGAAGATTTCTGTAGCAGAAAAAGAAGGTTTTGCTGATCATAGGGAAAGTTTATTTCTTGGAAAGGCGAAAAAGCTTTTTAAGCAGGAGAAGGATTTTAGCTACGAAGACGAAAAGTTCAAGGAGGCAGAAACAGTAAAGGAAATTGCAGACATTGGAAGCAGTAGTGTGTGGAGTTCGATAGGAAGATGCTGGAGCAGCCAAACGAAGAAAAGTTACGGTGTAATTTATTAAAAGTGTATATTTATATGATTAAAAGAGTAAAACCAGTGAAAAGTGTGTAAATGAGGGACGAAATTATACTCTATATATTGTAGCTTGAGCTGAAAACAAAAATTGAAAAAAGGAGATATAGAAAAAAAAATTTGTGGAATTTACACTCATCCAGTGTACCTAAAATAAAAAAATTATAATTAAAGATTTATTTAATTAATTAATTTAGTGGTTGTCGTAGGGTCAACACGTTCTGGTTGAGATTTCTTTTAAACTGTTTCATCATACCGTGTGTCTGCAACCAAAAAGTGGAAAGAATTCAGGACAAAATCAAGTGTGCCAGTTGCAATGACTTTTTCACTGCAGCTGCGTGAATTTAAAGAAAAAAGATACTGACTTTATGCAAAAAAACAAAAATTCATTTCGCCTGCTCTGACAAAAGGCGCGCTTCTCTTCGTTCTCCTTCAATTATCTCTCCATCAACTTCTAATCCATTTTCTAATTCAGCGATGAGTACAACTTCAAATTCGAATTCAGCAAAACGAATAAAAACAAGCAACGAGGACGCTCCGATTATTTAAGAGAATCAATCCTCTTTTCCTTCATCACCTGGAGCTCTGGATCAACAGCTTCTGAAACATACACATCGTATGACTGTTCATCACCCTCAGCAGAATTTCTTTAGTCAACCAGTGGAAAATAAAGAAACGGCTATTACTCTTAAACTTATCTAGGAAGAAATTTTAGCTCTCAAGAAGACGAACGTCGAAGCGCTCTCGCTTATTACCTCGCTACAAGAATAGAAACAGTTACTTTTGGATAAAGTTGACAAACTACAAAAAATGTTTAAGTGTGACAAAAAGTGTGTCGAATTTTTTTTTTTTTTTTTTTATGACAGATGAAACCAAGCTCAGGGGATGCCCCCTATCAATGCACAGCATTTGTTGGTTCCGAAGGGATGACAGGTTAGTGGGAAGGGGGAAAGAGGGAGTAGTGACGGTTTACACTTCGCTTAAATGTTTCGACGCTGTAAGTGGGTGGGAAGACATTCGCAGGGAGATTATTCCACAATCTAACGACGCGACCGAAAAACGAACTCTCACGGTAATGCGTGGTTCGTTGGAACGGAATCGCGACATAAAAGGGGTGCACCGCTCTGGAAAGCCGAGTAGTTCTGCTAAATACCTGAACCGGAGGAATCAGGCTGGCTACTTCAGAGGAACATTTACCGTGAAAGTAGCGGTAAAATAGTGCTACACACCCTACATCACGACGACGCTCCAAGGTTTCAATAGAGCTGGATACCCTACTGTCCCCTATAAGTTTTAACGCACGATATTGGACACGGTCGAGAAGCTGAAGATATGCCCGCGAAGCTCCCGACCATATATGCGAATTGTACTCCATTTTCGGACGGATATAAGTGGTGTAGATACAACGAAGATCGGTTGGAGTGAAGTACTTCTTACACCGCTTAAGAAAGCCTAAGCACTTGGCTACTTCTTTCGACACGTCAAAGATGTGATCGTTCCAGCGAAGATCGCATTGGGTTGCCATGCCCAGAACATCAAGAGCCTCCGACTCATTAATATCCACACCACCCATATTTAGAGGTGGGAAGTTGTCACCCGCTAAACGCTTGTGGGTTAACAAATAGCATTGGGTCTTCCGCGCATTAAAATCGACCCGATTCGCACGACCCCACTCCTGAATTTTGTTGAGGTCGGATTGGAGTGTGTCATTCATAATTCTGCGTCTTCTAGTGATCTCCAGAATGGAAGGACGCCTGGAAAATGAATATGAATGACAAATGCTGCTGTCATCAGCAAACGAGTAGACGGGGTTTGATGTCAATGACAGAAGGTCATTGATGAAAATAAGAAAAAGTGTCGGAGACAGGACCGAACCCTGCGAAACTCCAGCATTAATGGAGTGCTCTTCGGAAGCAAAGCCGTCTATCACAACCCGAATAGAACGGCCGCTGAGGAAACTCGATATCCATCGAGTGAAAGTATTACCGACACCATAAGCAGCCAGTTTAGACACGAGTGCTTTATGCCACACCCGGTCAAATGCCTTGGAGATATCCAGAGCAACAACCTTGCTCTCACCGAACCGGTGAATACAACTGCTCCACCTTTCAGTGAGAAACGCCATCAGGTCGCCGGTGGAACGGTGAGCACGGAAGCCGTACTGGCGATCGCTGATCAACTCGTTGCTCTCTAGATACCTCATCAATTTAAAATTTACAATGCTCTCCATGACTTTAGAGAGCACTGAGCAGATTGCTATGGGCCGGTAATTTGCAGGATTCGTAGCTTCACCTTTTTTGGGAACTGGCTGCACATTGGCAATCTTCCAGGAAGCGGGAAAAACTCCTGAAGTAAAAGATAAATTAAAGAGATTGCGCAATGAGCGAGCCAGCGTTGAGGCGCACTTTCTCAACACATGGGCTGAAATGCCATCCGGTCCCGAGGACTTATTGACATTGAGGTCTGCAAGCACTCTTTTAACAGCTCGCGTTCGAAAATGCATCTGAGGCATAGCATGAGATACATCACCGACCGCGGGCATTGGTTGACTACTCTCAGGAAGAGAGCAGTTTTCAGCAAACATTTTGGCTAATAAGTTTGCCTTATCAACCGAGTGAGTGAAGATCTGATCGTCCTTAAGGAGAGTTGGAATAGACGATTTCGTCTGATTTTTCACCCTCCCCACAAACGACCAAAAGTTCTTGCTAGCCTTATGGTATTCAAGAACTCTGCGTCTAAGACGCTGCTCGTAAAGAACTTTTTCGCGCCTTAGAGTGGCATTGCACCTATTTCTGGCCTGATTGCGCAGCAGTTTAGTATCAGCAGATTTATTTAAACGCCAATTCCTAAATGCTTCCTCTTTAGACCTGACTGCTTGTCTGCAAGTCGCATTAAACCAGGAATGGTCTTTTGGTTTAATGGAAATTCTTTTATAGGGTATGAAAGACCTCATACCAAATAAAATTATATTTTCTACCAATTTTGCTGCAGCATTTATGTTTCTATCTCTGAAACACAATTGCCAATTGAAACGGCTGAAAAAACAGTTCAGCGCATCCCAATTAGCCTTCTCATAAAGCCACACTTTCCGCTTCGGAGCTGTCTGGTGAGCGGATTGAAGACTAGAATATGGGAAGGTAGCAGAAATTGTAGCGTGGTGCGAATTACCAAGAGCTGCAAGAACATTCACATCATACTTGCTGTGATGTGAAGTTAGAAAAAGGTCCAGAATATTTTGGTTTTGCCCATCAACGCAGGGAAAGTGCGTTGGTTCCTTCACTACTTGAGTGAAATTATTAGACTCAGCAAATAACTCAACATACAAGCCCTCGGGTGTCGTGTGACTCGAATGACGTAGCCAATTGGAATTATGAACATTGAAATCACCAGCAACAACAGTTTCACTGTTCGGATACGATTCCAGATTTTTTGAGATCGAATCAGAGAGACTGTCCAGTTTATCAAAAGTTGGCAACCTCCCTAGACCCGGGCTTCTATAAATGAAGCAGAAGTGCAGGATGTGCCACTGGATTTTGAACTTAACCCACATGGAGCTAAATTCGGCATCCGACGTGCAAAGGTGTTGTTGACACTGGTACGGAACATCACTGCGAATGTATAAGGCGAGACCTCTGTGAGGTAAAAATAATGGCAGTAGATGGTACCCCGGCATGTGAAAGTCCAGTGGATCTGCACCCTCAGACACCTGGGTCTCACCTAGTGCCACTATATGCGGTTGGTAAGTACAAATATGCGCATAGACCGCGAAGAAATTCGCCCTTAAGCCACGTACATTAGTGGAGTCTATGCGGAATTTTGTCATCGCCGCCCACTGTAGCGAAGTGTAAGGTCAGCCGTACAAGCAGCCACGGAACGACGCAAGCAAAGCAAAACGCGACAAGACAAGTGTTATGCCTTTATCTTGCCGCGCTTCAGCCCACGCAGCACTCTCAGCCGCATGCACACCTAACGGGACCAGGAAGAAGGAGGAGGAGTGAAAGCAAACGAAATGCTGAGCTTTACTACGGAGAGCATAAAAAAACCCCTCGCATGGTTCTCTGCGTTCCGTTTGATTGTGTATTATTTGTTGTAATTGATAGAATTTTTATTTATTTTGTTGTTAAGTTGAGTTGCTAATAAGTGCACTATTGTTTGTTTATGGAAAACTGTTGTTTGGTGAAGTTTATTATTGTGTTAAAAGTGTTTCGCGGCGTGGATAATTGTTTGCACTATTGTTTTCGGTTTTATTTGCGCGAACACTGATTAACAACAAGTACTGGCGGGCACACCATCCGCCTCCGTCCGCGGTCACATCACAACTCGATATTGTTGGAGTTAATAATTTAAATAGCAGCAATGCTTTTACTTCAGCGTTAAATTTTCTAAGGGTTCAGACTCAAATATTACCGAGTCTGATATGATGATTTGTTGGAGTTAAATGAATATTTTAATGCAACACTGCATATTTATTCTGTTCTTTTTGTACTCATTATTACATATTAAAAACTTTGTAACTTCTTTGTAACCTAGTTCTGAATAAAACTCTGAATACAACAGGTTATGGGCCCAGGCCTCGTGCTTTTTTAAAGTATTAAATATTTGTTTAGCGTGTGTCGCATATATATTAAAAATTGAAATGAATTCACTTTACCAAATAGAAAAACTGGCAGAAAATAACTATGACACTTGGTGTGTACATATGCAATGTGTTTTGCGTCATTCCGAGCTTTGGCCAGTCGTAAGCGGAAAAATTATAAAGCCAACACATAAAGCACTGGCCTTTTTGAGTGAGCCGGCCAGATGTATCCCGCGTCAAGTCGTCACATATAAATTAATTATTCTTAGACATGTGTATACTTCACTTCTAGTTGGGAAATAGCTAATAGCTCTTTTTTGCAAAGCTCGTTTCTCAATTAATGGAATGCATAGGTTTTGGCCCAGTGAATGTGAAAAAATCTTGCGTCTAGATGTTCTGACATTTTGTCGGTGGGATGGATTATTTTCCGTAAAAATTATATAGCCTGCAAGTGCTTCAATGATATTGTAAAATAATGCTAGGGGCCAGCGATTAGTAATTAAACCGTTAGGAATCCCAGTGCGAAAAACTGAAGAAAAAACCGTTATCCACTGCGAAACATGTACATGATCTATACCCGGGTGTATACTAGTAGTATAAATGTGGTGTTTCTAAAACAAATGGCACCGCCTGTGTATTTCGGCGGTGCCACCTCCGTAGGGGGCGTTGTGTGTGCGTAAGAGTGAGAAAGGAGATTGAAGGCTGGCGGCTGGCGGCTAACGGCTGGCGGACGGACAGACGATCAGTCGGTCGGTTGATGAGATGGTGAGGAAGAAGGGAGAGAGGGAGGGAAGAGACGTGTGTTATGGTATGTGAGTATTGGGAGAGCAGCAGCGGCAAGATGCTTGATGATGGGAGAGGGAGGGGAGAGACGTGTATGTTATGGTACGTGACTATTGAGAGAGCAGCAGTGGCAAGATGCTTGCCTTTGGAATTCTTGTTGTAGGATATCGTATTAAGATTTTTATGAGTCAAGCGACTGTGGGTATGTGTGTGGTCGCGGGTGGCAGCTTGCTAAGCATAGGCTGCGTAGGCAGAGGCTGCCTAAGCAGAAGTGTGTTGTAGTTGTTGTTTATTTAATAGCTTGGGACCGAACTGCGGCTTGACTCGAATTTGCTGGAATTAACGTAATGTAAACATTTCCGAAGAATGCAATGAAATTAGGCATATTCAGATTTTTTATTTCAATTTCGTTTTTTTTTTGCGGGCATGCTTCTTCTGCTTTTTGTATTTTAAAAGGGTTCAGCTGGGAGTATAAAGGACTGAAAATTTATAATCAGACTTCATTCAGTACTTGGATATTGAAGTGTTGAAGTCGCTTGTGTTTTTACTTGTGCCTAATAAAATTGTGCATAATAATTGTAATAAAAAAAGAAAATATTTGATTTTTATCAAAAATTAAAGTAAGAATAAAAAGATTTTAAAAAAAGTAAAAATTTTTTATAATTAAAAAGTGCACACAACATTTTGAAAGTCAAGACAATATTTTGAAAGTGAATAACTTGGAACAACATTTTAAAAAAGTTTAAAACATTTTGAAAGTCAAGACAATATTTGAAAGTGAAAAACTTGGAAAATAATTTTAAAAAAGTTAAAAACATTTTAAAAAGCGAAATAAAACTCTAAAAACTTTAAATAAAAGTCTTCAACAACAACTACAACACCAAAAACAACAACAACACCACCAATAACAACAACACCAACAACAGCTACAGATAAGGAAAACCACATTATTTACAAGGTAAGTAAATTTATATAAAATACCTATAATAAAATAGTCTCTAAAAAATATTAATTAATAATTGAAAGTATTTACAAGTGTAATTATAATTATATTAATAACACAACAATTTTTAAAAAATATAAAATAGTATAATACGAATATATTTAATATTTTCTTTTTCTGTAGATTTGTATGTTTGAGAGCTGCGCTGGCCAGCGCTCGCATGCTGACGCTGCGTCTTTACAATAGACGAAAGCGAGCTCGATGCACTGATGAGTCAAGGCGGCGGGTAGCTACTCCGCCGTCTCAAATCGCAGCGCCGACGTTCGTTAGCGTCAGCAATGAGCGCGCCAGGCTACAGCCTGAAGCGAATCAGATGACTGTCGCCGATCGTTATCGCACTCCGCGATGAGCAACAATGTGGAATGCGGGCAATGAAACCCAAACCGAATTTGCGCTAATTTGCGTTCAACGACTCGCGGCTTTGATGCTTGTGGGGACCACCAGGTCCGCCACAGTACTCCCCCCCTAATAAAGCATTTGCGATAGCACAAATCTCGCCGGAATCTTCACGCGCCGGCCGCTTCTTGTCTTCTTCTCTGCGCCCTCTGGTCTTGAAGTCGTCGGTTTCGCCGGCTCGCTGTTGTCGCTAGTAGTGTACGCAGCTTTCAACCTGTCGATGGCGATCTTCGCAGCTCTTCCGCGTAGCCTTAGCGTAAAGTATTTCTCGCTGCGCTTAAGGATGCGGAAGGGGCCCTCGTAACGTGGCTGTAACGGTCGCTGGACTTTGTCAATCCTCACGAAGGCGTGTGAGCACGTACTGAGCTCTGGTTGGATGAAGACTCTCGTGGTGTCGTGATGCGCGGCTGGGACTGGCGCTACTTTCGCCATTTTGCGTCTCAAATCCTTTACGAACTCGGACTCAGAAATTTTCGATGGCGTGGGCATCAGGAATTCGCCTGGTAACCGGAGCGTCGTACCATAAACTAACTCCGCTGGTGTCGCTGCGATGTCTTCTTTAAATGTGGCGCGCAGCCCAAGCAGCACGAGTGGTAATATTTCGCTCCACTCGTCATGCTTGTAGCAGATTATCGCTGTCTTCAACGTCCTGTGCCAGCGCTCGATCATCCCGTTCGCTTGCGGGTGATATGGTGTCGTTTTATAATGCTGCACGCCGAGCATCTCGTTCAACTGCCGGAAAAGCTCGGATTCGAACTGCCGTCCGAGATCGGTTGAAATCCTCACCGGGATCCCGAATTTCGCGAACCAGCCTGAGATGTGGTTCTTCGCTACGCTCTCCGCCGATATGTCGGTAAGCGGAATTGCCTCCGGCCACCTGGTGAATCTGTCGATCACGGTGAGGCAGTAGCGGTATCCTTCGGACGCTGGCAGCGGCCCAATTAAATCGATATTTAGGTGCTCGAATCGCTCATCTGGGCCTTCATATCTGCCCACCTCCGCGCGATTATGACGCTGCACTTTGCTTTGCTGACACGGGCCGCAGCAGCGGACGAACTCTCGTATATCCTTGCTCATGCCTGGCCACACGAAACGTTGTCGCACGAGCTCAATGGTTGCCTTCGCGCCCGGGTGCGCTAGTCCATGCATCTTTTCCATGACCGATTTCCTGCATCGGGAGGGCACCCAAGGTCGGATCTTACCGTGTGCTACGTCGCAGACTAATGTCGTATTCGATTGCGGAAGTGTGAGGGGCTGAAGCTGCAGCGTTGACGTTGCTTTCGTTGCTCCGGACCATTCCGAAATTTCTGAGTCGCGCTGCTGTTCCCGTGCGAGCTCTTCGTAGTCGATGCCGCCGCCTGCGTAAGTGATCGACTGGGCTCGTGATAATGCATCGGCCACCTCGTTGTCTCGTCCCGCTACGTGTCGGACGTCTGTCGTGAACTGACCGATGTAATCGAGTTGGCGGGCTTGTCGTGGCGCTGCCCGCTCCGAGCTCTGCTTGAAGGCGAACGTCAAAGGCTTGTGGTCCGTAAAAACTGTAAATTGTCTGCCTTCGACCATATGCTTAAAATGCCGCACCGCCTGATAGATTGCCGTCAACTCCCGATCGTAGGTGCTGTATTTTCGCTGGGCGTCAGTCAGTTTTTTCGAGTAAAACCCCAACGGTTGCAACTCGGTACCCACTTGCTGCTGTAGGACCGCCCCTACGGCTGTATCCGACGCGTCGACATTCAAGCATAAAGTCGCGTTCGGCGCGGGGTGGAACAACATGGTCGCCTGTGACAACGCTTTCTTGCACATTTCGAAAGCGTTTACCGCTTCAGATGTCCACTCGATTCGCGTGACGTCGTTTTTTCGATTGCCGCACATCAAACTCTGCAGGATCATCTGGCTTTCCACCGCGCGCGGAATGAAACGACGGTAGAAGTTTATCATGCCAAGGAAACGTTTCAGTTCGCGGGCCGTCGCTGGTCTCTTGAAGTCGTTGATCGCTTTTACCTTCTCATCATTCGGTAGAATGCTTTCGCTGGAGACCGTGTGACCCAAGAATTTCACCGTCGTTTGCCCGAGGACGCACTTCGCCAAATTTATCGTGAGTCCGTTTTCGCGCAGCAGCTGGAAAATCCGCCGTAGGTGCCGCTCATGCTGCTCCCATGACTCGGACGCGACGCAAATGTCGTCGATGTAAACGAATGCGTATGCCGTCTCGCCTGCCAACAAATTATCTATGTGGCGCTGAAAGGTTTGCGCCGCATTTCGTAACCCGAAGGTCATATATTTAAACTGAAATAACCCGAAAGGCGTCGTAATAGCCGATTTAGGGACGTCGCTGGGCTCAATTGGGATTTGATGATACGCGCGCTGCAGGTCAATGGTGGAGAAAACTCGCTTTCCGTACAAGATATGTGTGAAATCCTGGATGTACGGAATTGGGTAGCGATCGGGAACGGTGATCGCGTTGAGCGCTCGGTAGCTCCGTGCTCGAAATCGCACGGAGGCCGGCATAGCTTCGCGCGCTCTCCGTGGACGTGATGATACCAGCAGATGACTCGCCCCCAGTTAAGGTCGTCGTCGCGGCGCTTCTCATGCGCCGACGGTGTGCGCGAGGGGGACCTGTGATACCGGTTACGGTACGTCACCGTCTTCGGTGGTTGCGGCGCCCTGCCACGGCCACCGCAATAGAGCGCGGCATCTTCGTGCTCCGCTGGCAGCCCAACTCGCCGTAGGTCAGCTTCGAATGATGTCGGCGCGCGTCGTTCGCGAACGTTGAGCGAAGCGAGTGCTGACTCGATGCGCTGCACTCGCTGCTGCATGTCGTCAACTGGACGCGCCGCTTGCATAAGCGATGCAGATTCGCTACCGGGCTCGTTAGCTACTTCGGCGATTTTGTCCGCAAGATTCGCCTTCTCCTCTAACGCTCCGCTGGACGCCTGTAGGATCGCACGGATGTGTCGTGGGAGACGGCTCATCCACATGCTGTCGAGCAATTGGTCAGTTAGATTTGCGCCGCCTAACCGCCGCATCTCACCGAGCAACTGGGAGGGTCGCCTGCCGTCCAGCTCGACCCCTGCGAGCAATATCTTCAGTTTCTGCTGCTCCGAGGCCCCAAACTGCTCCAGCAGGCGCTTCCTGAGGTTCGCGTAGCGCTCGCGGGCTGGTGGCTGCGTAACCGCGTCGTACACCTGCTCCAGGATACGACTTTCCATGGCGCCGACTACCAGATTGAAGCGCGCTACGTCCGAGGAAATGCGCGCGGTTGCGAATTGCGCCTCTACTTGCGCGAACCAGACCTCCGGGTTCGTCTGCCAGAAGGGAGGAACTCTAATTGTGATACGGCTTACCTCGTCGCTCGCCGGTGGTTGCTCCCCAATACCTGCATTGGCCGCTGTCGCTCCGGCCGAGGCTCCTGAGTCGATGTTCGCTGCGGCCTCCACGGTGGCCGTATCTATCGCCGAGCTCGCCGCCGCTGAGTCGTCTTTCACTTCCGACATTGCCCTTGCTCGGTTTGCTCTTTTATTAACCGTAATAGCACTGCGATAAGTATAAGCGCGACGCACTGCCCTACCGCGTTAACTATATGGTTCATATGAATTGTGGGCTTAGTCGGGGTCACCAATTGTGGGGTTTTTCTGAGTTGTTACTATAAATCTTTATTTACACAAATCTTAAATTTCTACAATTATTTACAAGTTCACACTGCTTCGCAGCTATTTAACTTTACACCGAATGTTGCGCAGTTACCTTTAAGCCGAATGTTTCGCAGTTAACTTTAAGCCGAATGTTTCGCAGTTAACTTTAAGCCGAATGTTTCGCAGTTAACTTTAAGCCGAATGTTTCGCAGTTAACTTAGATTCAAGCCGCGAGTCGCGTAGAGCACCGAGTGTCGCAAGGATGACGCCGAAAACTCAACTGTAACTGTAAAGAAGTCGCTCGCTGTTTTATGGTGTTGGCAGCATATCCCAGAGGGAATGCCACCACCACCACTGCAGAAAATATTTCGCCGCGAAATATAAGACGGTCGCCGAGAACAGACCGATGGTCACGTACTTCCACATTGTTGCAATGCCCTCACGATGCATCGCGCTGGGCCTTATAAACAACCCTCCTACGTCAGCGCTAACGATAGGAGAGCTGCGCTGGCCAGCGCTCGCATGCTGACGCTGCGTCTTTACAATAGACGAAAGCGAGCTCGATGCACTGATGAGTCAAGGCGGCGGGTAGCTACTCCGCCGTCTCAAATCGCAGCGCCGACGTTCGTTAGCGTCAGCAATGAGCGCGCCAGGCTACAGCCTGAAGCGAATCAGATGACTGTCGCCGATCGTTATCGCACTCCGCGATGAGCAACAATGTGGAATGCGGGCAATGAAACCCAAACCGAATTTGCGCTAATTTGCGTTCAACGACTCGCGGCTTCGATGCTTGTGGGGACCACCAGGTCCGCCACAGTAATTGTGGGTTTTTTCTGAGTTGTTACTATAAATCTTTATTTACACAAATCTTAAATTTCTACAATTATTTACAAGTTCACACTGCTTCGCAGCTATTTAACTTTACACCGAATGTTGCGCAGTTACCTTTAAGCCGAATGTTTCGCAGTTAACTTTAAGCCGAATGTTTCGCAGTTAACTTTAAGCCGAATGTTTCGCAGTTAACTTTAAGCCGAATGTTTCGCAGTTAACTTTAAGCCGAATGTTTCGCAGTTAACTTAGATTCAAGCCGCGAGTCGCGTAGAGCACCGAGTGTCGCAAGGATGACGCCGAAAACTCAACTGTAACTGTAAAGAAGTCGCTCGCTGTTTTATGGTGTTGGCAGCATATCCCAGAGGGAATGCCACCACCACCACTGCAGAAAATATTTCGCCGCGAAATATAAGACGGTCGCCGAGAACAGACCGATGGTCACGTACTTCCACATTGTTGCAATGCCCTCACGATGCATCGCGCTGGGCCTTATAAACAACCCTCCTACGTCAGCGCTAACGATAGGAGAGCTGCGCTGGCCAGCGCTCGCATGCTGACGCTGCGTCTTTACAATAGACGAAAGCGAGCTCGATGCACTGATGAGTCAAGGCGGCGGGTAGCTACTCCGCCGTCTCAAATCGCAGCGCCGACGTTCGTTAGCGTCAGCAATGAGCGCGCCAGGCTACAGCCTGAAGCGAATCAGATGACTGTCGCCGATCGTTATCGCACTCCGCGATGAGCAACAATGTGGAATGCGGGCAATGAAACCCAAACCGAATTTGCGCTAATTTGCGTTCAACGACTCGCGGCTTCGATGCTTGTGGGGACCACCAGGTCCGCCGCAGTACTCCCCCCCTAATAAAGCATTTGCGATAGCACAAATCTCGCCGGAATCTTCACGCGCCGGCCGCTTCTTGTCTTCTTCTCTGCGCCCTCTGGTCTTGAAGTCGTCGGTTTCGCCGGCTCGCTGTTGTCGCTAGTAGTGTACGCAGCTTTCAACCTGTCGATGGCGATCTTCGCAGCTCTTCCGCGTAGCCTTAGCGTAAAGTATTTCTCGCTGCGCTTAAGGATGCGGAAGGGGCCCTCGTAACGTGGCTGTAACGGTCGCTGGACTTTGTCGATCCTCACGAAGGCGTGTGAGCACGTACTGAGCTCTGGTTGGATGAAGACTCTCGTGGTGTCGTGATGCGCGGCTGGGACTGGCGCTACTTTCGCCATTTTGCGTCTCAAATCCTTTACGAACTCGGACTCAGAAATTTTCGATGGCGTGGGCATCAGGAATTCGCCTGGTAACCGGAGCGTCGTGCCATAAACTAACTCCGCTGGTGTCGCTGCGATGTCTTCTTTAAATGTGGCGCGCAGCCCAAGCAGCACGAGTGGTAATATTTCGCTCCACTCGTCATGCTTGTAGCAGATTATCGCTGTCTTCAACGTCCTGTGCCAGCGCTCGATCATCCCGTTCGCTTGCGGGTGATATGGTGTCGTTTTATAATGCTGCACGCCGAGCATCTCGTTCAACTGCCGGAAAAGCTCGGATTCGAACTGCCGTCCGAGATCGGTTGAAATCCTCACCGGGATCCCGAATTTCGCGAACCAGCCTGAGATGAGGTTCTTCGCTACGCTCTCCGCCGATATGTCGGTAAGCGGAATTGCCTCCGGCCACCTGGTGAATCTGTCGATCACGGTGAGGCAGTAGCGGTATCCTTCGGACGCTGGCAGCGGCCCAATTAAATCGATATTTAGGTGCTCGAATCGCTCATCTGGGCCTTCATATCTGCCCACCTCCGCGCGATTATGACGCTGCACTTTGCTTTGCTGACACGGGCCGCAGCAGCGGACGAACTCTCGTATATCCTTGCTCATGCCTGGCCACACGAAACGTTGTCGCACGAGCTCAATGGTTGCCTTCGCGCCCGGGTGCGCTAGTCCATGCATCTTTTCCATGACCGATTTCCTGCATCGGGAGGGCACCCAAGGTCGGATCTTACCGTGTGCTACGTCGCAGACTAATGTCGTATTCGATTGCGGAAGTGTGAGGGGCTGAAGCTGCAGCGTTGACGTTGCTTTCGTTGCTCCGGACCATTCCGAAATTTCTGAGTCGCGCTGCTGTTCCCGTGCGAGCTCTTCGTAGTCGATGCCGCCGCCTGCGTAAGTGATCGACTGGGCTCGTGATAATGCATCGGCCACCTCGTTGTCTCGTCCCGCTACGTGTCGGACGTCTGTCGTGAACTGACCGATGTAATCGAGTTGGCGGGCTTGTCGTGGCGCTGCCCGCTCCGAGCTCTGCTTGAAGGCGAACGTCAAAGGCTTGTGGTCCGTAAAAACTGTAAATTGTCTGCCTTCGACCATATGCTTAAAATGCCGCACCGCCTGATAGATTGCCGTCAACTCCCGATCGTAGGTGCTGTATTTTCGCTGGGCGTCAGTCAGTTTTTTCGAGTAAAACCCCAACGGTTGCAACTCGGTACCCACTTGCTGCTGTAGGACCGCCCCTACGGCTGTATCCGACGCGTCGACATTCAAGCATAAAGTCGCGTTCGGCGCGGGGTGGAACAACATGGTCGCCTGTGACAACGCTTTCTTGCACATTTCGAAAGCGTTTACCGCTTCAGATGTCCACTCGATTCGCGTGACGTCGTTTTTTCGATTGCCGCACATCAAACTCTGCAGGATCATCTGGCTTTCCACCGCGCGCGGAATGAAACGACGGTAGAAGTTTATCATGCCAAGGAAACGTTTCAGTTCGCGGGCCGTCGCTGGTCTCTTGAAGTCGTTGATCGCTTTTACCTTCTCATCATTCGGTAGAATGCCTTCGCTGGAGACCGTGTGACCCAAGAATTTCACCGTCGTTTGCCCGAGGACGCACTTCGCCAAATTTATCGTGAGTCCGTTTTCGCGCAGCAGCTGGAAAATCCGCCGTAGGTGCCGCTCATGCTGCTCCCATGACTCGGACGCGACGCAAATGTCGTCGATGTAAACGAATGCGTATGCCGTCTCGCCTGCCAACAAATTATCTATGTGGCGCTGAAAGGTTTGCGCCGCATTTCGTAACCCGAAGGTCATATATTTAAACTGAAATAACCCGAAAGGCGTCGTAATAGCCGATTTAGGGACGTCGCTGGGCTCAATTGGGATTTGATGATACGCGCGCTGCAGGTCAATGGTGGAGAAAACTCGCTTTCCGTACAAGATATGTGTGAAATCCTGGATGTACGGAATTGGGTAGCGATCGGGAACGGTGATCGCGTTGAGCGCTCGGTAGTCGCCGCATGGTCGCCAGGATCCGTCGGACTTCCTTACCATGTGTAACGGATTCGCCCAACTGCTGTCAGATGCCTCGCAAATTCCTTTTTCCAACAAATAGCGGAATTCTTCCCGCGCCGCTTCGAGTTTCTCCGGAGACAGGCGCCGGGGGCGCGCGTAAACCGGAGGTCCGTGCGTAACTATATGATGCGTGACGTCTGACTTGCTCGCTCCGCTTGAGGGTCGCATCACGGTAATGTCGCGGAACTCTCGAACCAAACTGGAGAAAGGTGCGTTGTCGCTAACTGTTGAAATGCTTTCGATAACGTCCGCCGGTGTGCCGCTGCATTCCAGTTTTGTCACCCCGTCGATCAGTTTGTCGTTCTTCGCATCCACCAACAACCCGTAGTGCTTCAGGAAATCCATCCCTAATATCGGGGCTTTGACCTTTGCTATTACGAATTCCCATGTAAATTTTCGTCGCAACCCGAGATCGAGCCCGATTCGCTTCCGGCCGTACGTAAGAATGGGCGTTCCGTTCGCTGCGTAAAGCTGGTAAGAATCGGGTCGATCGAGCAGCTCGTGCTGCGTTGGCGGTAATACTGAAACGTCGGCACCCGTGTCTACGAGGAATCGCTTCTTTGTTGCTGCGTCCCTAACGTAAACTCGGTTAACTACGCTCGCTTCACGAGCCCCCGCTGGCGGAATATGGGGGCACTCAGTTTTTTTGGCGGGACAAATTCTGGGTCGCTGGCTTTGCGAAATCGCACGGAGGCCGGCATAGCTTCGCGCGCTCTCCGTGGACGTGATGATACCAGCAGATGACTCGCCCCAGTTAAGGTCGTCGTCGCGGCGCTTCTCATGCGCCGACGGTGTGCGCGAGGGGGACCTGTGATACCGGTTACGGTACGTCACCGTCTTCGGTGGTTGCGGCGCCCTGCCACGGCCACCGCAATAGAGCGCGGCATCTTCGTGCTCCGCTGGCAGCCCAACTCGCCGTAGGTCAGCTTCGAATGATGTCGGCGCGCGTCGTTCGCGAACGTTGAGCGAAGCGAGTGCTGACTCGATGCGCTGCACTCGCTGCTGCATGTCGTCAACTGGACGCGCCGCTTGCATAAGCGATGCAGATTCGCTACCGGGCTCGTTAGCTACTTCGGCGATTTTGTCCGCAAGATTCGCCTTCTCCTCTAACGCTCCGCTGGACGCCTGTAGGATCGCACGGATGTGTCGTGGGAGACGGCTCATCCACATGCTGTCGAGCAATTGGTCAGTTAGATTTGCGCCGCCTAACCGCCGCATCTCACCGAGCAACTGGGAGGGTCGCCTGCCGTCCAGCTCGACCCCTGCGAGCAATATCTTCAGTTTCTGCTGCTCCGAGGCCCCAAACTGCTCCAGCAGGCGCTTCCTGAGGTTCGCGTAGCGCTCGCGGGCTGGTGGCTGCGTAACCGCGTCGTACACCTGCTCCAGGATACGACTTTCCATGGCGCCGACTACCAGATTGAAGCGCGCTACGTCCGAGGAAATGCGCGCGGTTGCGAATTGCGCCTCTACTTGCGCGAACCAGACCTCCGGGTTCGTCTGCCAGAAGGGAGGAACTCTAATTGTGATACGGCTTACCTCGTCGCTCGCCGGTGGTTGCTCCCCAATACCTGCATTGGCCGCTGTCGCTCCGGCCGAGGCTCCTGAGTCGATGTTCGCTGCGGCCTCCACGGTGGCCGTATCTATCGCCGAGCTCGCCGCCGCTGAGTCGTCTTTCACTTCCGACATTGCCCTTGCTCGGTTTGCTCTTTTATTAACCGTAATAGCACTGCGATAAGTATAAGCGCGACGCACTGCCCTACCGCGTTAACTATATGGTTCATATGAATTGTGGGCTTAGTCGGGGTCACCAATTGTGGGTTTTTTCTGAGTTGTTACTATAAATCTTTATTTACACAAATCTTAAATTTCTACAATTATTTACAAGTTCACACTGCTTCGCAGCTATTTAACTTTACACCGAATGTTGCGCAGTTACCTTTAAGCCGAATGTTTCGCAGTTAACTTTAAGCCGAATGTTTCGCAGTTAACTTTAAGCCGAATGTTTCGCAGTTAACTTTAAGCCGAATGTTTCGCAGTTAACTTTAAGCCGAATGTTTCGCAGTTAACTTAGATTCAAGCCGCGAGTCGCGTAGAGCACCGAGTGTCGCAAGGATGACGCCGAAAACTCAACTGTAACTGTAAAGAAGTCGCTCGCTGTTTTATGGTGTTGGCAGCATATCCCAGAGGGAATGCCACCACCACCACTGCAGAAAATATTTCGCCGCGAAATATAAGACGGTCGCCGAGAACAGACCGATGGTCACGTACTTCCACATTGTTGCAATGCCCTCACGATGCATCGCGCTGGGCCTTATAAACAACCCTCCTACGTCAGCGCTAACGATAGGAGAGCTGCGCTGGCCAGCGCTCGCATGCTGACGCTGCGTCTTTACAATAGACGAAAGCGAGCTCGATGCACTGATGAGTCAAGGCGGCGGGTAGCTACTCCGCCGTCTCAAATCGCAGCGCCGACGTTCGTTAGCGTCAGCAATGAGCGCGCCAGGCTACAGCCTGAAGCGAATCAGATGACTGTCGCCGATCGTTATCGCACTCCGCGATGAGCAACAATGTGGAATGCGGGCAATGAAACCCAAACCGAATTTGCGCTAATTTGCGTTCAACGACTCGCGGCTTCGATGCTTGTGGGGACCACCAGGTCCGCCACATGTTTAATATATTCCTTTAGTTTACAGAATCTAAAGCATGAACAACAACAACAACAACAGCGAAACAACAACATCAACAAAACCAACATCAGCAACATAAACAACATCAACATCGCCTCCACCGTCACCGCCACCACCACCACCACCACCAATACTACCATGGCTGCCAACGACAACAGCAACAACAGCATCAACAACACCACCATTTCCAATATTATGAAAGGCTCTATTTGTAGCGAGTGTGGTCAGATGTTTTCTGAAAAGCGCAGCTTAAAACGACACAATGAGTCGAAACACGAGAAGCAGACATTCGATTGCAGCAAATGTGGTATAAAATTTGCACGACGTGACAACCTTCAGAGGCATAATACAAAATTTCACTCTCATTCATCATCATCGTCAGTAGCAACAGCAGCATATTTAACCAATCCTCAGCCTTCAACATCAACAGCATCATCATCATTACCAACTCATATTCGTTGCCCCAACTGCAACGAAAACGTCTCACAAAAAGATTGGGCCCATCATGTTCGGACCAATAAACATAAAAAGAATTGTTGGGTCCCAATAAACGGTCATCTAAAAATAATAAAGTATGCCTTTAATGGCAGAATTGAGACATATGTGTTGGAGAATGATGATGAGGGTTTGCTAATACCGGAGCTGTTTTTTAAAAAGGCCGAGGAGGCAGTTTTGGCTGCTCTGCGAAAGTTATTAATGAAACACTCAGCATATAAATTCAATATGGAGATATATGCTGAGTATGTTAAAATAACTAATGATGATGAAATGATTGTTGAAATTAAATCATTTCAATCGAAAATAATAATGGTTAACCGGGCCGAAGAGTTGGCGAACATATATAATGATATGCACGACCAGATACGGAAAAAAATGTCCGAATTCCAGGAAAGGGACAGTGGCTGGTCGTTGATTAAAATATGCCACTTGGAGGTTAATGTCAACCAATATCGGCCTCTGAAGGGATCGTCGTACATCCCACTCACGAAGAAGCTGCAGGAGAAGCGTGCGTGCGTCACCAAACAGGAGAAGTCCTCCCACGTAAACCTCCTGCTGGTTCAGGAGGAGGAGCGGTCCCACTACGTGTGGATAAAGAGCATGTCGAGGTAATTTAAATTAAAACTAATGATTAATGGTTTTCATAAACTAATTTTGTGTTTTCCCTCTTTTTCTCTTTACAGATTAATCAAAAGTCAGCAGACGGCACATAAAAGTAGAGCATATTTCTGCAACAGCTGCCTGCAGTACTCGCACAATGCGACTACTGCAGAGCAGCACAAGGAGATATGTAAAAAGGTGGTGACGGTGATGCCCCAACAGGAGGAGGCATCACTTAGTTTTAAGAATTTAGAACGTAAGTTAGATGTACCCTTTGTACTTGATAGTGACTTTGAGTGTATTTAAAGAAAAGTAGATAGTAGTGTAGATATAAGTTTAAATAGTAATAGTAAGAATGTATATACACATATTCCAATAGCTTTTAGTTATTACATAGTTTGTAAGTATAATAATAATTTAAATAAGTTCGTTGTATATACGGGTGAGGATGCCCCCACTAAATTTATTCAAAGTTTGGTGGGGGATTGTGTAGAAATTTATAACAATTATTTGAGTGGCGTGAGGCCTATGGCTCCCTTGGGTTTGGGAGAACTCAGACATCAGTCTGATTTGTGAACTTTGTCACATTTGTGAACAGACATTAGGTGCAGATAGGGTGGCAGATCATTGCCATTTAACGGGAAAATATAGGGGCCCAGCACACAATGAGTGCAATTTGAAATATCAAATTGCACATTTTATCCCTATATTTTTTCACAATTTTTCTAGCTATGACTGCCACTTATTTATTAAGGAACTCAATTTATTTGAGGGTATATACATGTTATCCCCCTAAATAAAGAGTTGTACGTATACCTGTCGAAGAGGATACGCGTAAGTGAAAAGAAGACCATTGAACTCAGGTTCTTGGATTCTTTTCGCTTTATGGCTTCCAGTTTGGATAAATTGGCGCAAAATCTTACACCTAATGATTTTCGTGCAGTGCGCCGAATGTATCCAAATGATGAAGAATTTAACCTTATCAGGAGGAAAGGTGTATTCCCATATGAATACATCAATTCAGTTGATTGCCTGCAAGAAACCAGCCTTCCTACTCGGGCTGATTTCTTCAGTCGATTGACTGATACAGAATGTGCAGTGGAGGATTATGAGCATGCTCAAAGAGTTTGGCAAGTTTTCAATTGTCAAACACTGAATGATTACATGATCCTCTATCTGAAAACAGATGTACTTATTTTGGCAGACGTTTTTGAAAATTTCAGAAACGTGTGCAAAAATATTTACAATCTGGATCCCTGTCAGTACTACACGGCTCCAGGTTTGTCTTGGGACGCAATGTTGAAAACAACCAACATAGAACTGGAGCTGCTTACTGACGTTGACATGTATCTTTTCGTACAGAAAGGCCGTACGTATAATTGCCTTTCAATTGTTCAATGTAGCAAGAGGCATTCAAATGCAAATAATAAGTATATGACGGATTACGATCCAAGTAAGCCGTCAGAATACTTAATGTATTTGGATGCCAATAACCTATACGGGCACTGTCGCAATATATATCGTATATGGGATTTGAATGGGTTGCTGACGTTAATAATTTTAGCGTCAGCAGCATTCTTTCAATGCCAGAGGATTCGTCCACTGGGTTTATTTTTGAAGTAGACTTGGACTACCCTCAGAGTTTACATAACGCGCATAATGATTTACCATTTTGCGCGGAAAATAAAACTGTGGGTAGCTCCAAGTGTGCAAAGTTGATAGTTGATTTAACCAACAAGACTAATTATGTAATTCGTAACAAAAATTTACAACAATGCCTTCAAAATGGCTTAATTTTGAAGAAAGTCCACAAGGCATTGAAGTTTAAGCAGTCTTGTTGGTTAAAACAATATATCGACTTAAATACCCATCACCGCAGTTTAGCCAGAAATACTTTTGAAAAGAATTTCTTTAAACTGCTAAACAATGCGGTGTACGGGAAAACAATGGAAAATGTTGATAAACGGAAAGATGTCAACATTGTGAATAGACAATTCACAAAAGACAAGATTGCGATTCAAATGAGTAGGATTCGCACCGTTTACAACAAGCCCATTTATTTAGGATTTTCGGTGCTTGAATTGTCAAAGTGGAAGATGTATAACTTTCACTATGACTTCATGCTACCGAAATTCCAACAGAGTCTTGCGTTGAATTATATAGATACAGATTCATTCATATATTCAATCAAGACACTAGATTTTTTTAGGGATATTCGAGATGATATCGAATCAAAATTCGATACATCCGAATATCCGGAGGACAATGCATATAATTTTCCCCTTAGGAATGCCAAAGTCCTCGGCATGATGAAGGATGAGTGTAAGGGGAAAATAATGAGGGAGTTCATAAGCCTCCGCTCAAAAATGTACTCCATAGCCATTGAAACTAACAAAGAAATCAAAAAGGCTAAGGCAGTAAAAAAATTAGTTTTAAATAGGTTAAGTCTTAGCGATTATAGAAATAAGAATTTGTATATGGAGACATGTATATATTTAGAAGTAAGATGCATAATATTTATACACAGTTAGTTCATAAGATAGCTTTAAGTTCTAGTGATGATAAGAGGTATATTAGAAGCGATGGCATCCACACTTATGCGTGGGGCCATCACAAAATAGATTTAGAAATGGAATGAGATATAAACAATGATATTTTTAATACTTTAAACAATTGATAATTAAATTTAATTTTAATAAAAATATATTGTAATTTCAAATATAAACAAAAATAATTTAATGTTATAAATAAATTTTTATTAATGTATATGTTGTAAATATTGTAAATATAGACATTAAGTGTACAATTGTTAGGTTAAGAAATTTTATGAATAAAAAAAGTGTAAATATGAACTTGTAAACATTATCTTCTTTATTTATTAATGGAATTTTGGAATTTTCTTAATAGCAGATCATTTTGAAGCGCATAACAGCCATTACGGGAATGGCACATTCTTTTACAGTAAGTATGTATCTGGAAGAGTTTCAAAGTTGCTGCATCCGATCTCTTTAATGCTAAATACGCACTCGTCTAAAAGTTCTTCAAGCCATTTAGATTTTTCAGCTCCCTTAACGTACACGGGTATATTTTTAGGATTTTGTTCACGAAATGTTTTACACTACAATAGTCGATGAAGCCATCATTCCATGTGAAGCCATGATGATTACGATATAACCACTGTACTTGTTTTTGAGACTGACATGTTAATTTGTTAAATCCATATGGCGGTTTTATAATAAAATTCTGATACTCATTAAAGCTGAAGGTAACTGCCAACTCTTTGACGATAAATTCATTAAAATTGCCTTTGAAGCCCTGCACATCCAGAGTAATAAATTTGTCATTCTCCATTTGCACTTAGACGACTTTTTTAATTTCACCAGTCGTTGGTGTATATTCAATTATTTTGTCGTGTATGAGTACACAATATGGAATATTCTTTGATGTCTTAAATTCAATTCTAATATCAATCAGACCACTTTTAATCGATTCGTTTTGATGACTAACATCCACTTCAATTATCGGTGCAAGTAGTATAAATGTGGGGTTTCTAATTCAAATGCATCCGCCTGTGTATTTCGCCGGAGCATCCGCCTAAGGGGGCGCTGTGTGTGTAACAGCTTTAATGAGTATCAGAAAGGAGATTGAAGGCCAGCGGCTGGCGGCTAGCGGCTGGCGGACGGACAGACGATCAGTTGGTTGATAGGGGAGAGGGTGATGAAGAAGATGAGAGAGGGGAGAGACGTGTGTATGGTATGTGAGTATTGGGAGAGCAGCAGCGGCAAGATGCTTTTCGTAGGGAGAGAGAGGGGAGAGACGTGGTATGTGAGTATTGGGGAGGGCAGCAGCGGCAAGATGCTTGTGGTAGGGAGAGGGAGGGGAGAGACGTGTGTATGGTATGTGAGTATTGGGGAGAGCAGCAGTGGCAAGCAGAGGCTGCCTAAGCAGAGGCTGCCTAAGCGGAAGTAGTGTTGTAGTTGTTGTTGTTTATTTAATTGCTTCGCTTTTGAGTCGCCGCCTCAGAAGTGTAGTGAAATTTAATGTAAACATAAAGTGAACGGATCGAACTGTAGCTTCACGTGATCTGGAGCGTGGGGCTGCCTAAGCAGAGGCTGCGTAAGCAGAAGTACTGTTGTAGTTGTTGTTGTTTATTTAATTGCTTGGGACCGAACTGCGGCTTGGCTTGAATTTTCTGGAATTAAAGTAATGTAAACATTTTCTGGAATTAAAGTAATGTAAACATTTGAACATATTCAGATTTTTTATTTCAATTTCGTTTTCTTGTTGGCATGCTTCTTCTTCTTTTTTTTAATTTAGAAGGGTTCAGCTGGGAGTATGAAAAGTTTTTCACTTTATAAAATTATGTAATAGAACATATAGAAATCAGTCAACAATCTGATCACTATCAGTCAACTATTAACTAAACAAGATGAATCACGTAAACATGACAACATTTTTAATTCGAGTTCATGAGTTTTTAGTAACTCACAGGGAAAATATACTGGAGGAGCATTACATTTTAACAGGCTGCACAAAACTAATCAAATACAAAGATGCCTTTGCGATTATCTCCAAAAATGGATGTCATTATAGTACATGTTGTTGGTCTTGTAGTGAAAGTGTGGATGGACCAGACACCTGCATCTGCTGCACTATATATTTATCTATTGCCAGAATAAATAAATTGATAACATTTTATACAAGAATCTATAAATAAAAGACGACATATTTGTAAAATTAAATTATTTCTTTATTTTTTGTTAAAATTTTTTTTGACAATTTGTATAATATGTTTCGAGCAGGGGTTGCGATTGAGGAAAGTCGACCTGAACCTCCAATCGAAAATCTTCTCCATCTTCCTCCATCAGTTTTATTATGTAATAATTTCCGTTGATGAACTCTTCTATAATCGCATCACAAATATCGTTGAATTTCTGAGGTAGAAAAATTACGCAATCTTCCAGCTCCATTAGAATGCGATCCCCATATTTGGTTTTTGTCCTGCGCACATTTTTTATTGTATGAAATCTGCTGGGTTCCATATGCTTGACATACAGAATATTTTTCTGATTAAAGTTTTTTCCATTAAAGTCCTTCACAGCAGTAAATGAGGAAGACGTGCAATCATCTTGGTACACTTGATTCATTTTTGTATTCTTATAATTTTTTGTATTTATTTAAGCAAATAATTTAGTGCATTTTTCGAGTTGTCTACACCGATTCAAAACTACACAGAGACCAAATGTTCAAAGCTGAAAATGCAGTATTTATATATCCTAGCTATAACGAACATGTGTTAAAATAAGTATTAATAGTGGTGAAAAATCATCAAAAAGCTTTAGAATTTGAATTACAAAGACAAAAACAACAACAACAAAGAGCAGTACAATGGAGAAGAAGAAAGACATCGAAATGAAAGAATCATGGTCAAAAAATTTGCAGTATACAGTGGTGAAAAACCCATTCAAGTCGGATAAGTCAATAAAAAGTCAATACTATTACTTTTGAAAACTATATTTATTGTTTATTTTGTTTAAATTATAAAGAAATTTTAGACATAAATGACCACAGTTGTATGAATTATAGTCTTGGTGTTGGGTGAAGTTGTAATTTACGTCATCTCCCAAATAATTTATTATTTCATGCGGTGGTTGCAAGTTTCCAAAACTATCAAAATATTCTTTGTAGTGCCTGTCTTTGTAATGTTGCCTGTCTTTGTTGTCTACCCAATGAGTACCAGGGCCCTTTGATGTATCTAGATTAACGATTCCACATTCTTGCTGACGAGGTCGTTTCGGGAGACTGTCTGGCATAAAAATACCTCTGAAATACGGTAGATTCTTTGCATGTTTCATCAAGTCGACGTCTTTGAGGGATCTTTTGGGTAGATTCTTTAAAAGTTTTTTGGTTGCGGACTATAATATAGACCCAATCCTTTTCTGTATGGTTTCAGGTATAAGCCTTTTCCCATAGCGATTGCTTCCATAGTTTTATTATGTCGATTTGCTTCTTCCAATTGTTGACGTGCGGCTTTTGTTTCATTAATTGCTTTTGCGATTGCAGCTCCTCCAGATGCTAAGCCTCCAACAGCTCCCAGAGCAGTTAAAATCGGTACTAATGGTAGAAACCCTCCTGTCTTAGGAACGGGTATAACGCGTGAAATGTCAATCGTAGATTTCTTACGTCCGAAAGAATTTTTGACAACCTTTTGTGCGATTTTTATAGCACTGGGAATATCTTCGGGGTTTCGTTGTTTAATAATTTTCAGAGCGCTTTTATCTGTTTTAGTGAATATTTTCTTGGTACATTTCTTTTTAACTTTTCTCTTAATTTTCTTAAGAGTTTTACTCATCGTGCTCCCCATACCGAATTTTACTTTAGCTTTCATTGCGTTTGTAACTAATCGTGCGTTTATTCGCTCACTCAAATTGCTGTCTTTTGACTTTGCTCTTTGCCACGCCCTTTCAATTAATATTTTATCTGCTTCGTGGCGCTTATTCAAGTCTCGTGTTTTATCATAAGCTATATCGTGCTCTCTACATGCGGCGTCCAGGGGATTGATTCCTTTATCGCCTCTTGCCAAGCGTTGGTTTAGTTTAGTTCCTGGTCCACAAAACTGATAACCCGGTAAATGAAGTTCAATTGGTAGAGAATTTATTACACCATTTAATAAACCTCTTCCGGTTACTGACTGATTATTACTGACATGTTTCTTGTAAATTATAGCCATTTTATAACTTTTCACCTACTCGTACTGAACGAAAATTAATATAAAGGTGTGGTTATTGTATATTTATATTACATAATTGCTAAAATGCGTTTCGTTAAGCAACACAAAAATATTGTTGTAAAAAATCTGGATTCTGTTAATGATAACGTATCGAAATCCCGACACGGCTCCCTGCTGCCGAATTCAATAAGATGTCTTATTGTCGGGCCTTCAAATTGTGGAAAGACCAACGTCATGCTGAGTTTAATAGAAAGTCCTAATGGACTGAATTTTGCAAATATATACTTATATTCAAAGTCGTTGTATCAATCGAAATATGAATATTTAAAACAATTAATGAAACCAATTCAAAATATTAGACTATTTACATTTTCCGACAACGAACAAGTTCTCAAACCAGATGAAGCAAAAACCAACTCAATAATGATATTCGATGATGTTGCTTGTGAGAAGCAAAATAACATTAGAGAATACTTTTGTATGTGCAGACACAAATGCATCGATTGCTTTTATATATGCCAAACATATACACGCATCCCCAAGCATTTAGTACGCGATAATGCCAACATGATTATTATGTTTAAGCAAGACGAGATGAACATGAAGCACATATACAATGATCATGTAGGAACAGACATGACTTTTGAAAAATTTCTAAATATATGTAGAGAGTGTTGGAGGGACAAGTATGGATTTCTGGTAATCAGCAAAGACGACCCGATTGATGTTGGGCGTTAAAAAAAAAAAGGTTTTGACGTTTACATCCAACTATAAATAAAAGCATCCCCGATACCTTCATACTGGTATGAAAACAGCGTTTGAACTGATCTGATAGCTGTTTCACCTGATCTGATAGCTGATACACCTGATCTCATAGCTGATACACCTGATCTGATAGCTGATATACCTGATCTGATCTGTTAGCTGTTTAAGCAGATGCTAAGAATGAATGAAAAAGTATTAAAAGACCTGGTAAGAACCAGACGTATTTTGAAACAGAAATTTCGCAACCTAAAACTGAGTAAAGCAGATGTAGAAAATCAAATAGAAGAGTCACTTAAGCCAATCACAAAACAATCACAATCTAAAGGAAATGGTTCGAAACACTACAATACCAACAACATCAACAAATAACAAGAATATTCTAGATTTTACGCATAATGAGATGCCACTCAAACTAAAAACAAGTACACCACATAAAACAAAGAAAAAGATCGATTTTACAGACGAGATTCTTGCCAATAGTAATGAAGACGGCGCCTTTTTCTCTCAAATAAATGATACAGAGGAAGATATAAACAAATTAACTAAAGTTATGGATTTATCTGAACTGGAACAACAAAATGAGCTGGATACTGCATATGGACTGCATAGAGGAACAGATGGTGAATGGAGATTTGGAAACAGTGCTTTCACAATAGAAAAATCCACAAAAACCTAATTACATTTACTGGGATGATCGGAATGAATTAGTTGATAGATTACGACTTTTATTAATTGAGTTGAGAGAAGCTAATATAATTGTATAAATATGCTGTATTAATAGAGTTGTAAGCCTAATTGACAATGAGCGTCGATAAGTTCGGTCGTCATTCCATGCGAGAAGCATCAAATAATAAATTAAAAAGAATTTTTCCAAAGTGTTGGGATTAAATTTGGATATTGATAACCATTTTGATCTCCACTGGAAGCGTTTAAAAAGTGTTGGTGAGCCTGTTGAAAATAATGATGCTGCAACAAAATCTTTTGTGAAAAATTATATGAATCAAATTACCACAGAATTTAAAAAAGAAAGGCAAATACTAAAGGAAAGAATAAAAGGTGACATTGAAGTAGTCTACACAAAACTTCAAGACACTAAAGAATACGTAGACAGTAATATTCAAGATTACACAAAATATATTAGTGAACAAATTGAACGAATTGAAAGCTATCTATTTCAACAAGCACAAAAACCCAAATCAATAGCCGCATTGGACGACAAAATTCTAAAATAAATGCCAAAATGAGTAAAAAAGTTTAGTTGATGAACTGCATACTCAAGCTCGAAAAAATTTTAAACGAAGACGTGTAATTACTAAAGGGATCGACGACCTCTGGCAAACGGATTTAGTAGAAATGGGAAGCTATTCCACAGATAACAGCGGATTTCGCTTCCTTCTCACCGTAATAGATACATTTTCAAAATTTGCCTGAGCTGTACCTATAAAATCGAAAACATCTGCTGATGTCACCAAAGCAATGGAAATCGTATTCAATTTGGGTCGGATACACAGACATTTACAAACCGATGATGGTAAAGAATTTTTTAATCGACAATTTCAAAAATTAATGAGGAAATTCCATGTCAACCATTACTCTTCGTACAGTGTTTTGAAGGCGTCAATTGTTGAGCGATTCAATAGAACACTAAAACAAATGATGTGGAGGGAATTTAGTTACCATGGATCGTATCGATAGAATGATTATTATAAAAATTTGATCGACAAATACAATAAGAAAAGGCATAGAACAATAAATATGGCTCCCATTGATGTGAAACAGTCTAATGAAAAGTTGCTATTAAATACAGCCTACAACAATCTGAAAATATTTAGAAAGCCAAAGTTCCGCATAGGAGACTATGTTCGCATCAGTAAACATAAACACGTTTTTGAAAAAGGCTACACACATTTTCCCCTTAGGAATGCCAAAGTCCTCGGCATGATGAAGGATGAGTGTAAGGGGAAAATAATGAGGGAGTTCATAAGCCTCCGCTCAAAAATGTACTCCATAGCCATTGAAACTAACAAAGAAATCAAAAAGGCTAAGGCAGTAAAAAAATTAGTTTTAAATAGGTTAAGTCTTAGCGAATATAGAAATAAGAATTTGTATATGGAGACATGTATATATTTAGAAGTAAGATGCATAATATTTATACACAGTTAGTTCATAAGATAGCTTTAAGTTCTAGTGATGATAAGAGGTATATTAGAAGCGATGGCATCCACACTTATGCGTGGGGCCATCACAAAATAGATTTAGAAATGGAATGAGATATAAACAATGATATTTTTAATACTTTAAACAATTGATAATTAAATTTAATTTTAATAAAAATATATTGTAATTTCAAATATAAACAAAAATAATTTAATGTTATAAATAAATTTTTATTAATGTATATGTTGTAAATATTGTAAATATAGACATTAAGTGTACAATTGTTAGGTTAAGAAATTTTATGAATAAAAAAAGTGTAAATATGAACTTGTAAACATTATCTTCTTTATTTATTAATGGAATTTAGGAATTTTCTTAATAGCAGATCATTTTGAAGCGCATAACAGCCATTACGGGAATGGCACATTCTTTTACAGTAAGTATGTATCTGGAAGAGTTTCAAAGTTGCTGCATCCGATCTCTTTAATGCTAAATACGCACTCGTCTAAAAGTTCTTCAAGCCATTTAGATTTTTCAGCTCCCTTAACGTACACGGGTATATTTTTAGGATTTTGTTCACGAAATGTTTTACACTACAATAGTCGATGAAGCCATCATTCCATGTGAAGCCATGATGATTACGATATAACCACTGTACTTGTTTTTGAGACTGACATGTTAATTTGTTAAATCCATATGGCGGTTTTATAATAAAATTCTGATACTCATTAAAGCTGAAGGTAACTGCCAACTCTTTGACGATAAATTCATTAAAATTGCCTTTGAAGCCCTGCACATCCAGAGTAATAAATTTGTCATTCTCCATTTGCACTTAGACGACTTTTTTAATTTCACCAGTCGTTGGTGTATATTCAATTATTTTGTCGTGTATGAGTACACAATATGGAATATTCTTTGATGTCTTAAATTCAATTCTAATATCAATCAGACCACTTTTAATCGATTCGTTTTGATGACTAACATCCACTTCAATTATCGGTGCAAGTAGTATAAATGTGGGGTTTCTAATTCAAATGCATCCGCCTGTGTATTTCGCTGGAGCATCCGCCTAAGGGGGCGCTGTGTGTGTAACAGCTTTAATGAGTATCAGAAAGGAGATTGAAGGCCAGCGGCTGGCGGCTAGCGGCTGGCGGACGGACAGACGATCAGTTGGTTGATAGGGGAGAGGGTGATGAAGAAGATGAGAGAGGGGAGAGACGTGTGTATGGTATGTGAGTATTGGGAGAGCAGCAGCGGCAAGATGCTTTTCGTAGGGAGAGAGAGGGGAGAGACGTGGTATGTGAGTATTGGGGAGAGCAGCAGCGGCAAGATGCTTGTGGTAGGGAGAGGGAGGGGAGAGACGTGTGTATGGTATGTGAGTATTGGGGAGAGCAGCAGTGGCAAGCAGAGGCTGCCTAAGCAGAGGCTGCCTAAGCGAAAGTAGTGTTGTAGTTGTTGTTGTTTATTTAATTGCTTCGCTTTTGAGTCGCCGCCTCAGAAGTGTAGTGAAATTTAATGTAAACATAAAGTGAACGGATCGAACTGTAGCTTCACGTGATCTGGAGCGTGGGGCTGCCTAAGCAGAGGCTGCGTAAGCAGAAGTACTGTTGTAGTTGTAGTTGTTGTTGTTTATTTAATTGCTTGGGACCGAACTGCGGCTTGGCTTGAATTTTCTGGAATTAAAGTAATGTAAACATTTCCGAAGAATGCAATGAAATTAAGCGGAACTGAGCCGAACATGATTGAACATATTCAGATTTTTTATTTCAATTTCGTTTTCTTGTTGGCATGCTTCTTCTTCTTTTTTTTAATTTAGAAGGGTTCAGCTGGGAGTATGAAAAGTTTTTCACTTTATAAAATTATGTAATAGAACATATAGAAATCAGTCAACAATCTGATCACTATCAGTCAACTATTAACTAAACAAGATGAATCACGTAAACATGACAACATTTTTAATTCGAGTTCATGAGTTTTTAGTAACTCACAGGGAAAATATACTGGAGGAGCATTACATTTTAACAGGCTGCACAAAACTAATCAAATACAAAGATGCCTTTGCGATTATCTCCAAAAATGGATGTCATTATAGTACATGTTGTTGGTCTTGTAGTGAAAGTGTGGATGGACCAGACACCTGCATCTGCTGCACTATATATTTATCTATTGCCAGAATAAATAAATTGATAACATTTTATACAAGAATCTATAAATAAAAGACGACATATTTGTAAAATTAAATTATTTCTTTATTTTTTGTTAAAATTTTTTTTGACAATTTGTATAATATGTTTCGAGCAGGGGTTGCGATTGAGGAAAGTCGACCTGAACCTCCAATCGAAAATCTTCTCCATCTTCCTCCATCAGTTTTATTATGTAATAATTTCCGTTGATGAACTCTTCTATAATCGCATCACAAATATCGTTGAATTTCTGAGGTAGAAAAATTACGCAATCTTCCAGCTCCATTAGAATGCGATCCCCATATTTGGTTTTTGTCCTGCGCACATTTTTTATTGTATGAAATCTGCTGGGTTCCATATGCTTGACATACAGAATATTTTTCTGATTAAAGTTTTTTCCATTAAAGTCCTTCACAGCAGTAAATGAGGAAGACGTGCAATCATCTTGGTACACTTGATTCATTTTTGTATTCTTATAATTTTTTGTATTTATTTAAGCAAATAATTTAGTGCATTTTTCGAGTTGTCTACACCGATTCAAAACTACACAGAGACCAAATGTTCAAAGCTGAAAATGCAGTATTTATATATCCTAGCTATAACGAACATGTGTTAAAATAAGTATTAATAGTGGTGAAAAATCATCAAAAAGCTTTAGAATTTGAATTACAAAGACAAAAACAACAACAACAAAGAGCAGTACAATGGAGAAGAAGAAAGACATCGAAATGAAAGAATCATGGTCAAAAAATTTGCAGTATACAGTGGTGAAAAACCTATTCAAGTCGGATAAGTCAATAAAAAGTCAATACTATTACTTTTGAAAACTATATTTATTGTTTATTTTGTTTAAATTATAAAGAAATTTTAGACATAAATGACCACAGTTGTATGAATTATAGTCTTGGTGTTGGGTGAAGTTGTAATTTACGTCATCTCCCAAATAATTTATTATTTCATGCGGTGGTTGCAAGTTTCCAAAACTATCAAAATATTCTTTGTAGTGCCTGTCTTTGTAATGTTGCCTGTCTTTGTTGTCTACCCAATGAGTACCAGGGCCCTTTGATGTATCTAGATTAACGATTCCACATTCTTGCTGACGAGGTCGTTTCGGGAGACTGTCTGGCATAAAAATACCTCTGAAATGCGGTAGATTCTTTGCATGTTTCATCAAGTCGACGTCTTTGAGGGATCTTTTGGGTAGATTCTTTAAAAGTTTTTTGGTTGCGGACTATAATATAGACCCAATCCTTTTCTGTATGGTTTCAGGTATAAGCCTTTTCCCATAGCGATTGCTTCCATAGTCGATTTGCTTCTTCCAATTGTTGACGTGCGGCTTTTGTTTCATTAATTGCTTTTGCGATTGCAGCTCCTCCAGATGCTAAGCCTCCAACAGCTCCCAGAGCAGTTAAAATCGGTACTAATGGTAGAAACCCTCCTGTCTTAGGAACGGGTATAACGCGTGAAATGTCAATCGTGGATTTCTTACGTCCGAAAGAATTTTTGACAACCTTTTGTGCGATTTTTATAGCACTGGGAATATCTTCGGGGTTTCGTTGTTTAATAATTTTCAGAGCGCTTTTATCTGTTTTAGTGAATATTTTCTTGGTACATTTCTTTTTAACTTTTCTCTTAATTTTCTTAAGAGTTTTACTCATCGTGCTCCCCATACCGAATTTTACTTTAGCTTTCATTGCGTTTGTAACTAATCGTGCGTTTATTCGCTCACTCAAATTGCTGTCTTTTGACTTTGCTCTTTGCCACGCCCTTTCAATTAATATTTTATCTGCTTCGTGGCGCTTATTCAAGTCTCGTGTTTTATCATAAGCTATATCGTGCTCTCTACATGCGGCGTCCAGGGGATTGATTCCTTTATCGCCTCTTGCCAAGCGTTGGTTTAGTTTAGTTCCTGGTCCACAAAACTGATAACCCGGTAAATGAAGTTCAATTGGTAGAGAATTTATTACACCATTTAATAAACCTCTTCCGGTTACTGACTGATTATTACTGACATGTTTCTTGTAAATTATAGCCATTTTATAACTTTTCACCTACTCGTACTGAACGAAAATTAATATAAAGGTGTGGTTATTGTATATTTATATTACATAATTGCTAAAATGCGTTTCGTTAAGCAACACAAAAATATTGTTGTAAAAAATCTGGATTCTGTTAATGATAACGTATCGAAATCCCGACACGGCTCCCTGCTGCCGAATTCAATAAGATGTCTTATTGTCGGGCCTTCAAATTGTGGAAAGACCAACGTCATGCTGAGTTTAATAGAAAGTCCTAATGGACTGAATTTTGCAAATATATACTTATATTCAAAGTCGTTGTATCAATCGAAATATGAATATTTAAAACAATTAATGAAACCAATTCAAAATATTAGACTATTTACATTTTCCGACAACGAACAAGTTCTCAAACCAGATGAAGCAAAAACCAACTCAATAATGATATTCGATGATGTTGCTTGTGAGAAGCAAAATAACATTAGAGAATACTTTTGTATGTGCAGACACAAATGCATCGATTGCTTTTATATATGCCAAACATATACACGCATCCCCAAGCATTTAGTACGCGATAATGCCAACATGATTATTATGTTTAAGCAAGACGAGATGAACATGAAGCACATATACAATGATCATGTAGGAACAGACATGACTTTTGAAAAATTTCTAAATATATGTAGAGAGTGTTGGAGGGACAAGTATGGATTTCTGGTAATCAGCAAAGACGACCCGATTGATGTTGGGCGTTAAAAAAAAAAGGTTTTGACATTTACATCCAACTATAAATAAAAGCATCCCCGATACCTTCATACTGGTATGAAAACAGCGTTTGAACTGATCTGATAGCTGTTTCACCTGATCTGATAGCTGATACACCTGATCTCATAGCTGATACACCTGATCTGATAGCTGATATACCTGATCTGATCTGTTAGCTGTTTAAGCAGATGCTAAGAATGAATGAAAAAGTATTAAAAGACCTGGTAAGAACCAGACGTATTTTGAAACAGAAATTTCGCAACCTAAAACTGAGTAAAGCAGATGTAGAAAATCAAATAGAAGAGTCACTTAAGCCAATCACAAAACCTCTAAAGGAAATGGTTCGAAACACTACAATACCAACAACATCAACAAATAACAAGAATATTCTAGATTTTACGCATAATGAGATGCCACTCAAACTAAAAACAAGTACACCACATAAAACAAAGAAAAAGATCGATTTTACAGACGAGATTCTTGCCAATAGTAATGAAGACGGCGCCTTTTTCTCTCAAATAAATGATACAGAGGAAGATAAAAACAAATTAACTAAAGTTATGGATTTATCTGAACTGGAACAACAAAATGAGCTGGATACTGCATATGGACTGCATAGAGGAACAGATGGTGAATGGAGATTTGGAAACAGTGCTTTCACAATACAAAACGGCGAAATATTAATATCCGAGAAACTGTTCGACACTTCATCCCCCACCTCTTTCGACCTTACAACCGGTCTCTTTCAGTTATTGTTCCACAAGACACCATCAAAGTATAGCGAAGCAGATCTACATGTTTACAAAACAATTTTAAACAATACTATTGCTCACACACGTAATTACGATGAAAATGAGCAAATGAAGGGGACCAAGGCTTTCAAGTATATCAACATCATAAAGGGATTATTTAGTGATAAATCTTCATCGACATCTACACCATATAAACGTAAAAAAGGAACCGGTTTGATGAGAGTCAATCCACAAAAACCTAATTACATTTACTGGGATGATCGGAATGAATTAGTTGATAGATTACGACTTTTATTAATTGAGTTGAAAGAAGCTAATATAATTGTATAAATATGCTGTATTAATAGAGTTGTAAGCCTAATTGACAATGAGCGTCGATACACTGCAAGTTCGGTCGTCATTCCATGCGAGAAGCATCAAATAATAAATTAAAGAGAAATTTTTCCAAAGTGTTGGGATTTAATTTGGATAATGATAACCATTTAGATCTGCACTGGAAAGGTTTAAAAAGTGTTGGTGAGCCTGTTGAAAATAATGATGCTGCAACAAAATCTTTTGTGAAAAATTATATGAATCAAATTACCACAGAATTTAAAAAAGAAAGGCAAATACTAAAGGAAAGAATAAAAGGTGACATTGAAGTAGTCTACACAAAACTTCAAGACACTAAAGAATACGTAGACAGTAATATTCAAGATTACACAAAATATATTAGTGAACAAATTGAACGAATTGAAAGCTATCTATTTCAACAAGCACAAAAACCCAAATCAATAGCCGCATTGGACGACAAAATTCTAAAATAAATGCCAAAATGAGTAAAAAAGTTTAGTTGATGAACTGCATACTCAAGCTCGAAAAAATTTTAAACGAAGACGTGTAATTACTAAAGGGATCGACGACCTCTGGCAAACGGATTTAGTAGAAATGGGAAGCTATTCCACAGATAACAGCGGATTTCGCTTCCTTCTCACCGTAATAGATACATTTTTAAAATTTGCCTGGGCTGTACCTATAAAATCGAAAACATCTGCTGATGTCACCAAAGCAATGGAAACCGTATTCAATTTGGGTCGGATACACAGGCATTTACAAACCGATGATGGTAAAGAATTCTTTAATCGACAATTTCAAAAATTAATGAGGAAATTCCATGTCAACCATTACTCTTCGTACAGTGTTTTGAAGGCGTCAATTGTTGAGCGATTCAATAGAACACTAAAACAAATGATGTGGAGGGAATTTAGTTACCATGGATCGTATCGATAGAATGATTATTATAAAAATTTGATCGACAAATACAATAAGAAAAGGCATAGAACAATAAATATGGCTCCCATTGATGTGAAACAGTCTAATGAAAAGTTGCTATTAAATACAGCCTACAACAATCTGAAAATATTTAGAAAGCCAAAGTTCTGAATAGGAGACTACGTTCGCATCAGTAAACATAAACACGTTTTTGAAAAAGGCTACACACCGAATTGGACTACAGACATTTTGAAAATTAAAAATATAAGAATTACAAACCCACCGACGTATATTCTTGAAGACTACCAGGGAAACACAATTGGAGGAGGATTTTACGAAAGCTAACTATTGAAAACAAAATATCCCAGCACATACCTTGTAGTAAAAGTTTTAAAAACTAAAGAGAACAAAGTCTTTGTCAATTGGCTAGGGTTTTCCAATAAACATAATTCTTGGATCGATAGTAATGAAATTTTGTAAATAAATTTTCTTGTATAAAAAGATTCCTTTGTGTGTTTTTTATTTCATTAGTTGGCCAACATTCAAGATGTCAATAACCCTTACCTTACTTAAATCCATTTTATCGGCTGATTACTTTCCGCCTATAGATTTAGATGGTACATTCAAAATAAATATTTTAGTATAGTGCCAATTGAGAAACTGGAAATAGCCGCCAACCCAAATACACTGCAAGCAATCGTAGGGTCCAGTGAACATAAAATTTTCTTTAATAAAAAACGAAACATTGGTTCACTGTTGGGCTTCAGTAAAAAAGAATTGGAAGCAGGAAAACTACACACTTCCGACTTGCCTGTGACTATAACAAAAATCAATGTTATACACATTGAGTGTGACATTATAAGCGGTTCATATATTAACAACACACCGGCGCATACAATTCACATGTTTGCACTGAATATCAGCCCCGGGTATAAAATAGATGAGATTCCGAAAAATGTCATTTATTTGCCAGTAAACACTAGACAGATAAATTCAATTACAATAAAAATTGTTGCTCAAAGCGGTAAAAATTGTTGATCATTTAAAACCCCAATAACAATGATTATCTATAATAAAAGCGCTTACATGGGTGTACCTGCATTCACTTCTACTTTGCCATTTGAAGTAACAAGTTCACAGACAACACCTAACGCTCTACAACGCAAAATTGACATTTGCTAATAAAGAGTTTCTAAAATCTTTGGGTTTTCAACTAAAGAGAAACTAAATTAAAATGAGTCAAATACTTGATGTTGTACAAAAATCACTATATGATGAAAGCATCATTAAAAAGGAATACCATAGCTACTCGTCATATTTACAATCGTATAAAAGCAATGATGAGATAAGGATTGCAGTTCAAAACCAAGATCTATACGTTTTACCCAGTGAGAGTTTAATTTATATTGAAGGTAGAGTTACATGGGAAAATGGAGATGCAACTTCAGGCGCAAAATTAAAAAACAATTGTATGGCATTCATGTTTGATGAAATTCGCTATGAGATGAATGGATTGGAGATTGATCGTACACTTGGGTGTAACTACAACACTGAAAAATTACGTCTCTTTGAGTCCGACTGAGAGTAATACACTGAAAAGTGCCGGTTGGTTTACAAAGAATAAGTTGAAATAAAGGATGGATATTTTAATTTTTGTACACCATTGAAAATGCTACTGGGATTTGCTGAAGACTTTAATAAAATTATCCTAAATTCTAAACATGAACTTGTACTACGGCGTTCGAAATCAGACGAAAATGCTATTTCTTCAAGTGTTGCAACCGAAAAATTAAAACTGAGTATAACAAATATTACATAGAAAATTCCTCATGTGCAGTTGGCTGATTTTGCTAGACTACAACTCTTTCAAATAATCCAAAGCGGGCAACCTTTATCAATATCATTCCGCAGTTGGGATTGTCATTTCAATCCATCACTTGCTCAAGGAAGCAATCACCTGTGGAACGTTAAATTATCTGCGCAGAATGAAAGACCACGCTTTATACTGATTGCTTTTCGAAGAGACAACAAGTTTCAACATTGCCATTTGTCTGATGTTAAAGTGCATTTAAACTCTGATACATATCCGTATGATGACCTCAATCTGAATTTATGCTCTCAATCGTATGCTCTGCTGTATGATACGTACATAAAATTTCAACAAAGCTATTTTAATCGTGAATCTCAACCTCTGTTGCTTCCTGGAGATTTCAAAGATACTGCACCGATAATTGTAGTGGATGTTAGTCATCAAAACGAAGCGATTAAAAGTGGTCCGATTGATATTAGAATTGAATTTAAGACATCAAAGAATATTCCAGCCAACACATCAGCCTATTGTGTACTCATACACGACAAAATAATTGAATATACACCAACGACGGGTGAAATTAAAAAAGTCGTCTAAGTGCAAATGGAGAATGACAAATTTATTACTCTGGATGTGCAGGGCTTCAAAGGCAATTTTAATGAATTTATCGTCAAAGAGTTGGCAGTTACCTTCAGCTTTAATGAGTATCAGAATTTTATTATAAAACCGCCATATGGATTTAACAAATTAACATGTCAGTCTCAAAAACAAGTACAGTGGTTATATCGTAATCATCATGGCTTCACATGGAATGATGGCTTCATCGACTATTGTAGTGTAAAACATTTCGTGAAGCAAAATCTTAAAAATATACCCGTGTACGTTAAGGGAGCTGAAAAATCTAAATGGCTTGAAGAACTTTTAGACGCGCCCGTATTTAACATTGAAGAGATCGGATACAGCAACTTTGAAACTCTTCGAGATACATACTTACTACAAAGGATGTGTCATTCCCAAAATGGCTGTTGTGCGCTTCAAAATGCTCTGCTATTAAGAAAATTCCTAAGTTCCATTAATAAATAAAGAAGAAAATGTTTACAAGTTCATATTTACCCTTTTTTTATTCATAAATTGCTTAACCTAACAATTGTACACTTAATGTCTATATTTACAATATTTACAATATATACATTAATAAAAAATTTATTTATAACATTAAATTATTTTTGTTTAAATTTGAAATAACAATATATTTTTATTAAAATTAAGTATAAATTATCAATAGTTTAAATTATCAAAAATATCATTGTCTACATCTAATTCCATTTCTAAATCTATTTTGTGATGGCCCCACGCATAAGTGTGGATGCCATTACTTCTAATATACCGCTTATCATCACTAGAACTTAAAGCTATCTTATGAACTAACTGTGTATAAATATTATGCATCTTACTTCTAAATATATACATGTCTCCATATACAATATTCTTATTAACTAAACAATTCTTATAATCATTAAGACTTAACCTATTTAATACCTATTTTTTTACTCCCTTAGCCTTTTTGATTTCTTTGCTATTTTCAATGACTATGGAGTACATTTTTGAGCGGAGGCCTATGAACTCCCTCATTATTTTCCCCTTACACTCATCCTTCATCATACCGAGGACTTTGGCATTCCTAAGGGGCAAATTATATGAATTGTCCTCCGGATATTCGGATGTATCGAATTTTGATTCGATATCATCTCGAATATCCCTATAAAAATCTAGAGTCTTGATTGAATATATGAATTAATCTGTATCCATATAATTCAACGCAAGACTCTGTTGGAATTTCGGTAGCATGAAGTCATAGTGGAAGTTATACATCTTCCACTTGACAATTGAAGCACCAAAAATCCTAAATAAATGGGCTTCATGTAAACGGTGCGAATCCTACTCATTTGAATCGCAATCATGTCTTCTGTAAATTGTGAAGACCTGTGAAAATTGGGTTTAGCAATTAGTGCGCGAACTCCTAAACGCCTTCCTCGACTTTCCCAGCTATTCACAATTTTGACATCTTTCCGTTTATCAACATTTTCCATTGTTTTCCCGTACACCGCATTGTTTAGCAGTTTAAAGAAATTCTCTTCAAAAGTATTTCTGGCTAAACTGCGGTGATGGGTATTTAAGTCGATATATTGTTTTAACCAACAAGACTGCTTAAACTTCAATGCCTTGTGGACTTTCTTTAAAATTAAGCCATTTTGAAGGCATTGTAAATTTTTGTATTGAATTACATAATTAGTCTTATTGGTTAAATCAACTATCAACTTTGTACACTTGGGACTACCCACAGTTTTATTTTCCGCGCAAAATGGTAAATCATTATGGGCGTCATGTAACCTCTGAGGGTCTCCCCAAGTCTACTTCAAAAATAAACCCAGTGGACAAATCCTCTGGCATTGAAAGAATGCTGCTGACGCTAAAATTATTAACCTCAGCAACCCATTCAAATCCCCCATACTTTAAATATTGCGATATTGCCCAACCGTATAGGTTATTGGCATCCAAATACATTAAGTATTCTGACGGCTTACTTGGATCGTAATCCGTCATATACTTATTATTTGCATTTGAATGCCTCTTGCTACATTGAACAATTGAAAGGCAATTATACGTACGGCCTTTCTGTACGAAAAGATACATGTCAACGTCAGTAAGCAGCTCCAGTTCTATGTTGGTTGTTTTCAACATTGCGTCCCAAGACAAACCTGGAGCCGTGTAGTACTGACAGGGATCCAGATTGTAAATATTTTTGCACACGTTTCTGAAATTTTCAAAAACGTCTGCCAAAATAAGTACATCTGTTTTCAGATAGAGGATCATGTAATCATTCAGTGTTTGACAATTGAAAACTTGCCAAACTCTTTGAGCATGCTCATAATCCTCCACTGCACATTCTGTATCAGTCAATCGACTGAAGAAATCAGCCCGAGTAGGAAGGCTGGTTTCTTGCAGGCAATCAACTGAATTGATGTATTCATATGGGAATACACCTTTCCTCCTGAGAAGGTTAAATTCTTCATCATTTGGATACATTCGGCGCACTGCACGAAAATCATTAGGTGTAAGATTTTGCGCCAATTTATCCAAACTGGAAGCCATAAAGCGAAAAGAATCCAAGAACCTGAGTTCAATGGTCTTCTTTTCACTTACGCGTATCCTCTTCGACAGGTATACGTACAACTCTTTATTTAGGGGGATAACATGTATATACCCTCAAATAAATTGAGTTCCTTAATAAATAAGTGGCAGTCATAGCTAGAAAAATTGTGAAAAAATATAGGGATAAAATGTGCAATTTGAAATATCAATTTGTGTGCTGGGCCCCTATATTTTCCCGTTAAATGGCAATGATCTGCCACCCTATCTGCACCTAATGTCTGTTCACAAATGTGACAAAGTTCACAAATCAGACTGATGTCTGAGTTCTCCCAAACCCAAGGGAGCCATAGGCCTCACGCCACTCAAATAATTGTTATAAATTTCTACACAATCCCCCACCAAACTTTGAATAAATTTAGTGGGGGCATCCTCACCCGTATATACAACGAACTTATTTAAATTACTATTATACTTACAAACTATGTAATAACTAAAAGCTATTGGAATATGTGTATATACATTCTTACTATTACTATTTAAACTTATATCTACACTACTATCTACTTTTCTTTAAATACACTCAAAGTCACTATCAAGTACAAAGGGTACATCTAACTTACGTTCTAAATTCTTAAAACTAAGTGATGCCTCCTCCTGTTGGGACATCACCATCACCACCTTTTTACATATCTCGATATTACATATCGAGTACTGCAGGCAGCTGTTGCAGAAATATGCTCTACTTTTATGTGCCGTCTGCTGACTTTTGATTAATCTGTACAGAAAAAAGAGTAAAAAACACAAAATTAGTGTTATGAAAATCATTAATCATTAGTTTTAATTTAAATTACCTTGACATGCTCTTTATCCACACGTAGTGGGACCGCTCCTCCTCCTGAACCAGAAGGAGGTTTATGTGGGAGGACTTGTCCTGCTTGGTGGAGTAATAAGGTCCCACGATGGTCCCGATCTCCTCATCATATCCAAACATATTTATACTGATGTTTGAATTTATTGCTTCTAATCGGGAGACTTGATTTAACGGTAGTGGGAACGTTAATGCGTTGAAATTTAACGACACACCATTCTCCAATATTATTACAGGCTCTTCAATATTATTAATATCATAGCTGGAAGGTCTATGTGGATTCAAATCTGAGGGACACACGGCCGATATTATTGCCCACTTGAAGCAGAATTCGTCGTCATTTCTGACATTAATGCACGCCCGCTTCTCTTGCAGCTTCTTCGGGAGTGGGATGTACGACGATCCCTTCAGAGGCCGATATTGGTTAACATTAACCTCCAAGTGGCATATTTTAATCAACGACCAGCCACTGTCCCTTTCCTGGAACTCGGACATTTTCTTCCGTAGCTGGCCGTGCATATAATTATATATGTTTGCCAACTCTTCGGTCCGGTTAACCATTATCATTTTCGATTGAAATGATTTAATTTCAACAATCATTTCATCATCATTAGTTATTTTCACATACTCAGCATATATCTCCATATTGAAATTATATGCTGAGTTCATTAATAACTTTCGCAGAGCAGCCAAAACTGCCTCCTCAGCCTTTTTAAAAAACAGCTCCGGTATTAGCAAACCCTTATCATCATTCTCCAACACATATGTCTCAATTCTGCCATTAAAGGCATACTTTATTATTTTTAGATGACCGTTTATTGGGACCCAACAATTCTTTTTATGTTTATTAGTCCGAACATGATGGGCCCAATCTTTTTCTAAGACGTTTTCGTTGCTGTTGGGGCAACGAATATGAGTTGGTAATGATGATGATGCTGTTGATGTTGAAGGCTGAGGATTGGTTAGATATGCTGCTGTTGCTACTGACGATGATGATGAATGAGAGTGAAATTTTGTATTATGCCTCTGAAGGTTGTCGCGTCGAGAAAATTTTATACCACATTCGCTGCAATCGAATGTCTGCTTCTCGTGTTTCGACTCAATGTGTCGTTTTAAGCTGCGCTTTTCAGAAAACATCTGACCACACTCGCTACAAATAGAGCCTTTCATAGTATTGGAAATGGTGGTGTTGTTGATGCTGTTGTTGCTGTTGTCGTTGCTGTTGTCGTCGGCAGCCATGGTACTAGTGGTGGTGGCGGTGACGGTGGAGGCGATGTTGATGTTGTTGATGTTGTTTTTGTTGTTTTTGTTGATGTTGTTGTTGTTGTTTCTGCTGTTGTTTATGTTGTTGTTGATGTTATTGTTGTAGATTTTGTAAATTAAAGGAATATATTAAACATACAAATCTACAGACTACAGAAAAAGAAAATATTAAATATATTCGTATTATATTATTTTATATTTTTAAAAATTGTTGTGCTATTAATATAATTATAATTATACTTGTAAATACTTTCAACTATTAATTAATATTTTTTAGAGACTATTTTATTATAGGTATTTTATATAAATTTATTTACCTCGAAAATAATGTGGTTTTCCTTATCTGTAGTTGTTATTGGTGTTGTAGTTGTTGTTGTTGGTGTTGTAGTTGTTCTTGGTGTTGTTGTTGTTGTTGTTGAAGAATTTTATTTAAGTTTTTTACTTTCAAAATGTTTGTCTTTGACTTTTCCAAAAATCTTTTTATTTAAATTTTTTCACTTTCAAAATATTGTCTTGACTTTCAAAATGTTTTAAACTTTTTTAAAATGTTGTTCCAAGTTTTTCACTTTCAAAATATTGTCTTGACTTTCAAAATGCTGTGTGCACTTTCCAAAATCTTTTCCAAGTTTTTCACTCTCAAAATATTGTCTTGACTTTCAAAATGTTTTTAACTTTTTTAAAATGTTTTCCAATTTTTTCACTTTCAAAATATTGTCTTGACTATTAAAATGTTTTTAATTTTTTTAAAATGTTTTCCAAGTTTTTCACTTTCAAAATATTGTCTTGACTTTCAAAATGTTTTTAACTTTTTTAAAATGTTTTCCGAGTTTTTCACTTTCAAAATGTTGTCTTGACTATTAAAATGTTTTTAACTTTTTAAAATGTTTTCCAAGTTTTTCACTTTCAAAATATTGTCTTGACTTTCAAAATGTTGCGTGCACTTTTAAATTTTAAATTTTTTTACTTTTTTTAAAATCTTTTTATTCTTATTTTAATTTTTGATAAAAATCAAATATTTCCTTTTGTTATTACTGCACAATTTTATTAGACACATGTAAAAACACAAGCGACTTCACACTTCAATATCCAAATATTGAATGAAGTAATTATAAATTTTAAGTCCTTTATACTCCCCGCTTAACCCTTCTAAAATAAAAAAGAAGAAGAAGAAGCATGCCAACAAGAAAACGAAATTGAAATAAAAAAATCTCAATATGTTCAATCATGTTCGGCTCAGTTCCGCCTAATTTCATTGCATTCTTCGGAAATTTTTATATTACTTTAATTCCAGAAAATTCAAGCCAAGCCGCAGTTCGGTCCCAAGCAATTAAATAAACAACAACAACTACAACTACAACAGTACTTCTGCTTACGCAGCCTCTGCTTAGGCAGCCCCACGCTCCAGATCACGCGAAGCTACAGTTCGATCCGTTCACTTTATGTTTACATTAAATTTCACTACACTTCTGAGGCGGCGACTCAAAAGCGAAGCAATTAAATAAACAACAACAACTACAACACTACTTCTGCTTAGGCAGCCTCTGCTTAGGCAGCCTCTGCTTAAGCAAGCTGCCACCCGCGAGCACACATTCCCACAGTCCCTTGACTCATAAAAATCCTACCCTCATCCATTCACAATTCCAAAGACAAGCATCTTGCCGCTGCTCCCCTCCCCAATACTCACATACCACAAAGCACGTCTCTCCCCTCACTCTCCCTACGAAAAGCATCTTGCCGCTGCTGTTCTCCCAATACTCACATACCATACATACGTCTCTCCCCTCTCTCCACCTTCTTACTCACCCTCTCCCCTCTCAACCAAATTATCGTCTGTCCGTCCACCAGCCGCTAGCCGCCAGCCGCTGGCCTTCAATCTCCTTCCTCACTCTTACACACACACAGCGCCTCCTTAGGCGGATGCTCCGCCGAAATACACAGGCGGATGCATTTGAATTAGAAATTCCACATTCCTACTACTGGTGCAGTATCTTTGAAATTCCCAGGAAGCAACAGAGGTTGAGATTCACGATTAAAATAGCTTTGTTGAAATTTTATGTACGTATCATACAGCAGAGCATACGATTGAGAGCATAAATTCAGATTGAGGTCATCATACGGATATGTATCAGAGTTTAAATGCACTTTAACATCAGACAAATGGCAATGTTGAAACTTGTTGTCTCTTCGAAAAGCAATCAGTATAAAGCGTGGTCTTTCATTCTGCGCAGATAATTTAACGTTCCACAGGTGGTTGCTTCCTTGAGCAAGTGATGGATTGAAATGACAATCTCAACTGCGGAATGCTATTGATAAAGGTTACCCGCTTTGGATTATTTGAAAGAGTTGTAGTCTAGCAAAATCAGCCAACTGCACATGAGGAATTTTCTATGTAATATTTGTTATACTCAGTTTTAATTTTTCGGTTGCAACACTTGAAGAAATAGCATTTTCGTCTGATTTCGAACGCCGTAGTACAAGTTCATGTTTAGAATTTAGGATAATTTTATTAAAGTCTTCAGCAAATCCCAGTAGCATTTTCAATGGTGTACAAAAATTAAAATATCCATCCTTTATTTCAACTTATTCTTTGTAAACCAACCGGCATTTTTCAGTGTATTACTCTCAGTCGGACTCAAAGAGACGTAATTTTTCAGTGTTGTAGTTACACCCAAGTGACGTGTACGATCAATCTCCAATCCATTCATCTCATAGCGAATTTCATCAAACATGAATGCCATACAATTGTTTTTTAATTTTGCGCCTGAAGTTACATCTCCATTTTCCAATGTAACTCTACCTTCAATATAAATTAAACTCTCACTGGGTAAAACGTTTAGATCTTGGTTTTGAACTGCAATCCTTATCTCATCATTGCTTTTATACGATTGTAAATATGACGAGTAGCTATGGTATTCCTTTTTAATGATGCTTTCATCATATAGTGATTTTTGTACAACATCAAGTATTTGACTCATTTTAATTTAGTTTCTCTTTAGTTGAAAACCCAAAGATTTTAGAAACTCTTTATTAGCAAATGTCAATTTTGCGTTGTAGAGCGTTAGGTGTTGTCCGTGACTTTGTTACTTTAAATGGCAAAGTAGAAGTGAATGTAGGTACACCCATGTAAGCGCTTTTATTATAGATAATCATTGCTCTTGGGTTTTAAATGCAGCCTGAGGGTTATAGTTTCTCTCTATTATAGAATCTCATCTATTTTATAATCGGGGCTGGCATTCAGTGCAAACATGTGAATTGTATGCGCCGGTGTGTTGTTAATATATGAACCGCTTATAATGTCACACTCAATGTGTATAACATTGATTTTTGTTATAGTCACAGGCAAGTCGGAAGTGTGTAGTTTTCCTGCTTCCAATTCTTTTTTACTGAAGCCCAACAGTGAACCAATGTTTCGTTTTTTATTAAAGAAAATTTTATGTTCACTGGACCCTACGATTGCTTGCAGTGTATTTGGGTTGGCGGCTATTTCCAGTTTCTCAATTGGCACTATACTAAAATATTTATTTTGAATGTACCATCTAAATCTATAGGCGGAAAGTAATCAGCCGATAAAATGGATTTAAGTAAGGTAAGGGTTATTGACATCTTGAATGTTGGCCAACTAATGAAATAAAAAACACACAAAGGAATCTTTTTATACAAGAAAATTTATTTACAAAATTTCATTACTATCGATCCAAGAATTATGTTTATTGGAAAACCCTAGCCAATTGACAAAGACTTTGTTCTCTTTAGTTTTTAAAACTTTTACTACAAGGTATGTGCTGGGATATTTTGTTTTCAATAGTTAGCTTTCGTAAAATCCTCCTCCAATTGTGTTTCCCTGGTAGTCTTCAAGAATATACGTCGGTGGGTTTGTAATTCTTATATTTTTAATTTTCAAAATGTCTGTAGTCCAATTCGGTGTGTAGCCTTTTTCAAAAACGTGTTTATGTTTACTGATGCGAACGTAGTCTCCTATTCAGAACTTTGGCTTTCTAAATATTTTCAGATTGTTGTAGGCTGTATTTAATAGCAACTTTTCATTAGACTGTTTCACATCAATGGGAGCCATATTTATTGTTCTATGCCTTTTCTTATTGTATTTGTCGATCAAATTTTTATAATAATCATTCTATCGATACGATCCATGGTAACTAAATTCCCTCCACATCATTTGTTTTAGTGTTCTATTGAATCGCTCAACAATTGACGCCTTCAAAACACTGTACGAAGAGTAATGGTTGACATGGAATTTCCTCATTAATTTTTGAAATTGTCGATTAAAGAATTCTTTACCATCATCGGTTTGTAAATGCCTGTGTATCCGACCCAAATTGAATACGGTTTCCATTGCTTTGGTGACATCAGCAGATGTTTTCGATTTTATAGGTACAGCCCAGGCAAATTTTAAAAATGTATCTATTACGGTGAGAAGGAAGCGAAATCCGCTGTTATCTGTGGAATAGCTTCCCATTTCTACTAAATCCGTTTGCCAGAGGTCGTCGATCCCTTTAGTAATTACACGTCTTCGTTTAAAATTTTTTCGAGCTTGAGTATGCAGTTCATCAACTAAACTTTTTTACTCATTTTGGCATTTATTTTAGAATTTTGTCGTCCAATGCGGCTATTGATTTGGGTTTTTGTGCTTGTTGAAATAGATAGCTTTCAATTCGTTCAATTTGTTCACTAATATATTTTGTGTAATCTTGAATATTACTGTCTACGTATTCTTTAGTGTCTTGAAGTTTTGTGTAGACTACTTCAATGTCACCTTTTATTCTTTCCTTTAGTATTTGCCTTTCTTTTTTAAATTCTGTGGTAATTTGATTCATATAATTTTTCACAAAAGATTTTGTTGCAGCATCATTATTTTCAACAGGCTCACCAACACTTTTTAAACCTTTCCAGTGCAGATCTAAATGGTTATCATTATCCAAATTAAATCCCAACACTTTGGAAAAATTTCTCTTTAATTTATTATTTGATGCTTCTCGCATGGAATGACGACCGAACTTGCAGTGTATCGACGCTCATTGTCAATTAGGCTTACAACTCTATTAATACAGCATATTTATACAATTATATTAGCTTCTTTCAACTCAATTAATAAAAGTCGTAATCTATCAACTAATTCATTCCGATCATCCCAGTAAATGTAATTAGGTTTTTGTGGATTGACTCTCATCAAACCGGTTCCTTTTTTACGTTTATATGGTGTAGATGTCGATGAAGATTTATCACTAAATAATCCCTTTATGATGTTGATATACTTGAAAGCCTTGGTCCCCTTCATTTGCTCATTTTCATCGTAATTACGTGTGTGAGCAATAGTATTGTTTAAAATTGTTTTGTAAACATGTAGATCTGCTTCGCTATACTTTGATGGTGTCTTGTGGAACAATAACTGAAAGAGACCGGTTGTAAGGTCGAAAGAGGTGGGGGATGAAGTGTCGAACAGTTTCTCGGATATTAATATTTCGCCGTTTTGTATTGTGAAAGCACTGTTTCCAAATCTCCATTCACCATCTGTTCCTCTATGCAGTCCATATGCAGTATCCAGCTCATTTTGTTGTTCCAGTTCAGATAAATCCATAACTTTAGTTAATTTGTTTATATCTTCCTCTGTATCATTTATTTGAGAGAAAAAGGCGCCGTCTTCATTACTATTGGCAAGAATCTCGTCTGTAAAATCGATCTTTTTCTTTGTTTTATGTGGTGTACTTGTTTTTAGTTTGAGTGGCATCTCATTATGCGTAAAATCTAGAATATTCTTGTTATTTGTTGATGTTGTTGGTATTGTAGTGTTTCGAACCATTTCCTTTAGAGGTTTTGTGATTGGCTTAAGTGACTCTTCTATTTGATTTTCTACATCTGCTTTACTCAGTTTTAGGTTGCGAAATTTCTGTTTCAAAATACGTCTGGTTCTTACCAGGTCTTTTAATACTTTTTCATTCATTCTTAGCATCTGCTTAAACAGCTAACAGATCAGATCAGGTATATCAGCTATCAGATCAGGTGTATCAGCTATGAGATCAGGTGTATCAGCTATCAGATCAGGTGAAACAGCTATCAGATCAGTTCAAACGCTGTTTTCATACCAGTATGAAGGTATCGGGGATGCTTTTATTTATAGTTGGATGTAAATGTCAAAACCTTTTTTTTTTAACGCCCAACATCAATCGGGTCGTCTTTGCTGATTACCAGAAATCCATACTTGTCCCTCCAACACTCTCTACATATATTTAGAAATTTTTCAAAAGTCATGTCTGTTCCTACATGATCATTGTATATGTGCTTCATGTTCATCTCGTCTTGCTTAAACATAATAATCATGTTGGCATTATCGCGTACTAAATGCTTGGGGATGCGTGTATATGTTTGGCATATATAAAAGCAATCGATGCATTTGTGTCTGCACATACAAAAGTATTCTCTAATGTTATTTTGCTTCTCACAAGCAACATCATCGAATATCATTATTGAGTTGGTTTTTGCTTCATCTGGTTTGAGAACTTGTTCGTTGTCGGAAAATGTAAATAGTCTAATATTTTGAATTGGTTTCATTAATTGTTTTAAATATTCATATTTCGATTGATACAACGACTTTGAATATAAGTATATATTTGCAAAATTCAGTCCATTAGGACTTTCTATTAAACTCAGCATGACGTTGGTCTTTCCACAATTTGAAGGCCCGACAATAAGACATCTTATTGAATTCGGCAGCAGGGAGCCGTGTCGGGATTTCGATACGTTATCATTAACAGAATCCAGATTTTTTACAACAATATTTTTGTGTTGCTTAACGAAACGCATTTTAGCAATTATGTAATATAAATATACAATAACCACACCTTTATATTAATTTTCGTTCAGTACGAGTAGGTGAAAAGTTATAAAATGGCTATAATTTACAAGAAACATGTCAGTAATAATCAGTCAGTAACCGGAAGAGGTTTATTAAATGGTGTAATAAATTCTCTACCAATTGAACTTCATTTACCGGGTTATCAGTTTTGTGGACCAGGAGCTAAACTAAACCAACGCTTGGCAAGAGGCGATAAAGGAATCAATCCCCTGGACGCCGCATGTAGAGAGCACGATATAGCTTATGATAAAACACGAGACTTGAATAAGCGCCACGAAGCAGATAAAATATTAATTGAAAGGGCGTGACAAAGAGTAAAGTCAAAAGACAGCAATTTGAGTGTGCGAATAAACGCACGATTAGTTACAAACGCAATGAAAGCTAGAGTAAAATTCGGTATGGGAAGCACGATGAGTAAAACTCTTAAGAAAATTAAGAGAAAAGTCAAAAAGAAATGTACCAAGAAAATATTCACTAAAGCAGTTAAAAGCGCTCTGAAAATTATTAAAGAACGAAAACCCGAAGATATTCCCAGTGCTATAAAAATCGCACAAAAGGTTGTAAAAAATTCTTTCGGACGGAAGAAATCCACGATTTTAACTGCTCTGGGAGCTGTTAGAGGCTTAGCATCTGGAGTAACTGCAATTGCAAAAGCAGTTAATAAAACAAAAGCCGCACAACAACTATTGGAAGAAGCAAATCGACATAATAAGACCATGGAAGCCAGCGCCATGGGAAAAGGCTTATACTTGAAACCATACAGAAAAGGATTGGGTTTATATTATAGTCCACAACCAAAAAACTTTTAAAGAATCTACCCAAAAGAGCCCTCACAGACGTCGACTTGATGAAACATGCAAAGAATCTACCACATTTCAGAGGTATTTTTATGCGAGACAGTCTCCCGAAACGAACTCGTCAACAAGAATGTGGAATCGTTAATCTGGATACATCAAAGGGCCCTGGTACTCATTAGGTAGTGTATTACAAAGACAGGCACTGCAAAGAATATTTTGATAGTTTTGGAGACCTGCAACCACCGCATGAAATAATAAATTATTTGGGAGATGACGTAAATTACAACTACACCCAACACCAAGACTATAATTCATTCAACTGTGGTCATTTATGTCTAAAATTTCTTTATAATTTAAACAAAATAAACAAGAAATATAGTTTTGAAAAGTAATAGTATTGACTTTTATTGAACTTTTAATATAAACATTATTAAAATTTTTTATATTCTACGTTGGATTTCGATGATGCTGAAGTTGATGATGAAGGAACTCGAAAAATTCACAAAATATTTGTTTAAATAAACACAAAAAATAATAAGAATACAAAAATGAATCAACTGTACCAAGATGATTGCACGTCTTCCTCATTTACTGCTGTGAAGGACTTTAATGGAAAAAACTTTAATCAGAAAAATATTCTGTATGTCTAGGATATGGAACCCAGCAGATTTTATACAATAAAAAATGTGCGCAGGACAAAAACCAAATATGGGGATCGCATTCTAATGGAGCTGGAAGATTGCGTAATTTTTCTACCTCAGAAATTCAATGATATTTGTGATGCGACTATAGCAGAGTTCAACAACGGAAATTACTATATAATAAAACTGATGGAGGAAGATGGAGAAGATTTTCGATTGGAAGTTCAGGTCGACTTTCCTCAATCGCAACCCCTGCTCGAAAATTATTATACAAATTGTCAAAAAAATTTTAATAAAAAAATAAAGAAATAGTTTAATTTTTCAAATATGTCGTCTTTTATTTATAGATTCTTGTATAAAATGTTATCAATTTATATATTCTGGCAATAGTTAAATTTATAGTGCAGCAGATGCAGGTGTCTGGTCCATCCACAGTTTCTAGAAGCCCAGCAACATGTACTATAATGACATCCATGTTTGGAGATAATCGCAAAGGCATCTTTGTATTTGATTAGTTTTGTATAGCATGTTAAAATGTATTCAAAATGCTCCTCCAGTATATTTTCCCTGTGAGTTACTAAAAACTCATGAACTCGAATTAAAAATGTTGTCATGTTTACGTGATTCATCTTGTTTAGTTAATAGTTGATTGTTGACTGATTTCTATTTGTTCTATTACATAATTTTATAAAGTGAAAAAAATCGCATGTTACTTACGGTTGTATACCGTATTTTCCAAGAATTAATTAAGCTAATTCCAAGAATTAATAAAACAATAAAATGTACAATTTATGCATGCATATTCATTTTCATACTCCCAGCTGATCCCTTCTAAATTAAAAAAAAAGAAGAAGAAGCATGCCAGCAAAAAAAAAACACGAAATTGAAATAAAAAAATCTGTATATGTTCAATCATGTTCGGCTCAGTTCCGCCTAATTTCATTGCATTCTTCGGAAATGTTTACATTACTTTAATTCCAGCAAATTACTTTACATTACTTTAATTCGAGTCAAGCCGCAGTTCTGTCCCAAGCTATTAAATAAACAACAACAACTACAACAGTACTTCTGCTTACGCAGCCTCTGCTTAGGCAGCCCCACGCTCCAGATCACGCGAAGCTACAGTTCGATCCGTTCACTTTATGTTTACATGAAATTTCACTACGCTTCTGGGATGGCGATTGAAAAGCGAAGCAATTAAATAAACAACAACTACAACACACTTCTGCTTAGGCAGCCTCTGCTTACGCAGCCTCTGCTTAGCAAGCTGCCACCCGCGACCACACACATTCCCACAGTCGCTTGATCCATAAAAATCTTAATACGATATCCTACAACAACAATTCCAAAGGCAAGCATCTTGCCACTGCTGCTCTCCCAATACTCATATACCATAGCACACACGTCTCTCTCCTCCCTCTCCCCATTCTTTCTCTCCATCTCACCAATCGACTGACTGATCGTCTGTCCGTCCGCCAGCCGCTAGCCGCCAGCCGCCAGCCTTCAATCTCCTTTCTCACTCTTACACACACACAGCGCCCCCCTCGGAGGTGGATTTGTTTTAGAAACCCCACATTTATACTACTTATACTGTCAAATTTAGGAGTTTTTTTACCGTCAATGTGAAGGTTAAGCCGAGTGGACCGCTTCGCGGTAACAACTCAACAAGCATTCGTTGCTAGGTTCAGTGTGGAAACGAAACATAAAACTAACAACAAGTTTAATTGTTATAATTGCGGAAAACGAGGTCACTACGCAAAAAACTGTAGAAGTGCGACAACTAAGAACAACAAAGTGGATCAACATCCGCATCGTTCATTTGCTTTTCTAAGAGCTGACAATAGTAACGAGTTGAACAATATTTCTTGGTGCCTTGACAGTGGTGCCACCTCACATATTTGTTGCGATCGTCAAAAGTTTACCTCGTTTGTAAATTGTAGAGAGAAAATAATGTTAGCATGTGATGAAAATATAGAAGCAAAGGGAAAAGGAGATGTAAAAATAGAAGCCCAAGAAGGTAAAATAATATTGAAAGAATGTCAAATAATATAAAAGTACGGCTGACCTTACACTTCGTCACAGTGGGTGGCGATGACAAAGTTCCGCATAGACTCCACTAATGTACGTGGCTTGAGGGCGAATTTCTTCGCGGTCTATGCGCATATTTGTACTCACCAACCGCATATAATGGCACTAGGTGAGACCCAGGTGTCTGAGGGTGCAGATCCACTGGACTTTCACATGCCGGGGTACCATCTACTGCCATTATTTTTACCTCACAGAGGTCTCGCCTTATACATTCGCAGTGATGTTACGTACCAGTGTCTAATGGCACTATGTGAGACCCAGGTGTCTGAGGGTGCAGATCCACTGGACTTTCACATGCCGGGGTACCATCTACTGCCATTATTTTTACCTCACAGAGGTCTCGCCTTATACATTCGCAGTGATGTTCCGTACCAGTGTCAACAACACCTTTGCACGTCGGATGCCGAATTTAGCTCCATGTGGGTTAAGTTCAAAATCCAGTCGCACATCCTGCACTTCTGCTTCATTTATAGAAGCCCGGGTCTAGGGAGGTTGCCAACTTTTGAAAAACTGGACAGTCTCTCTGATTCGATCTCTAAAATTCTGGAATCGTATCCGAACAGTAAAATTGTTGTTGCTGGTGATTTCAATGTTCATAATTCCAATTGGCTACGTCATTCGAGTCACACGACACCCGAGGGTTTGTATGTTGAGTTATTTGCTGAGTCTAATAATTTCACTCAAGTAGTGAAGGAACCAACGCACTTTCCCTGCGTTGATGGGCAAAACCAAAATATTCTGGACCTTTTTCTAACTTCACATCACAGCAAGTATGATGTGAATGTTCTTGCAGCTCTTGGTAATTCGCACCACGCTACAATTTCTGCTACCTTCCCATATTCTAGTCTTCAATCCGCTCACCAGACAGTTCCGAAGCGGAAAGTGTGGCTTTATGAGAAGGCTAATTGGGATGCGCTGAACTGCTTTTTCAGCCGTTTCAATTGGCAATTGTGTTTCAGAGATAGAAACATAAATGCTGCAGCAAAATTGGTAGAAAATATAATTTTATTTGGTATGAGGTCTTTCATACCCTATAAAAGAATTTCCATTAAACCAAAAGACCATTCCTGGTTTAATGCGACTTGCATACAAGCAGTCAGGTCTAAAGAGGAAGCATTTAGTAATTGGCGTTTAAATAAAACTGCTGATACTAAACTGCTGCGCAATCAGGCCAGAAATAGGTGCAATGCCACTCTAAGGCGCGAAAAAGTTCTTTACGAGCAGCGCCTTAAACGCAGAGTTCTTGAATACCATAAGGCTAGCAAGAACTTTTGGCCGTTCGTGGGAAGGGTGAAAAATCAGACGAAATCGTCTATTCCAACTCTCCTTAAGGACGATCAGATCTTCACTCACTCGGTTGATAAGGCAAACTTATTAGCCAAAATGTTTGCTGAAAACTGCTCTCTTCCTGAGAGTAGTCAACCACTGCCCGCGGTCGATGATGTATGTCATGCTATGCCTTAGATGCATTTTCGAACGCGAGCTGTTAAAGGAGTGCTTGCAGACCTCAATGTCAATAAGTCCTCGGGACCGGATAGCATTTCAGCCCATGTGTTGAGAAAGTGCGCCTCAACACTGGCTCGCCCATTGCGCAATCTCTTTAATTTATCTTTTACTTCAGGAGTTTTTCCCGCTTCCTGGAAGATTGCCAATGTGCAGCCAGTTCCCAAAAAAGGGTGAAGCTACGAATCCTGCAAATTACCGACCCATAGCAATCTGCTCAGTGCTCTCTAAAGTCATGGAGAGCATTGTAAATTTTAAATTGATGAGGTATCTAGAGAGCAACGAGTTGATCAGCGATCGTCAGTACGGCTTCCGTGCTCACCGTTCCACCGGCGACCTGATGGCGTTTCTCACTGAGCGGTGGAGCAGTTGTATTCACCGGTTCGGTGAGAGCAAGGTTGTTGCTCTGGATATCTCCAAGGCATTTGACCGGGTGTGGCATAAAGCACTCGTGTCTAAACTGGCTGCTTATGGTGTCGGTAATACTTTCACTCGATGGATATCGAGTTTCCTCAGCGGCCGTTCTATTCGGGTTGTGATAGACGGCTTTGCTTCCGAAGAGCACTCCATTAATGCTGGAGTTCCGCAGGGTTCGGTCCTGTCTTCCACACTTTTTCTTATATTCATCAATGACCTTCTGTCATTGACATCAAACCCCGTCTACTCGTTTGCTGATGACAGGAGCATTTGTCATTCATATTCATTTTCCAGGCGTCCTTCCATTCTGGAGATCACTAGAAGACGCAGAATTATGAATGACACACTCCAATCCCACCTCAACAAAATTCAGGAGTGGGGTCGTGCGAATCGGGTCGATTTTAATGCGCGGAAGACCCAATGCTATTTGTTAACCCACAAGCGTTTGGCGGGTGACAACTTCCCACCTCTAAATATGGGTGGTGTGGATATTAATGAGTCGGAGGCTCTTGATGTTCTGGGCATGTCAATCCAATGCGATCTTCGCTGGAACGATCACATCTTTGACGTGTCGAAAGAAGCAGCCAAGTGCTTAGGCTTTCTTAAGCGGTGTAAGAAGTACTTCACTCCAACCGATCTTCGTTGTATCTACACCACTTATATTCGTCCGCAAATGGAGTACAATTCGCATATATGGTCGGGAGCTTCGCGGGCATATCTTCAGCTTCTCGACCGTGTCCAATGTCGTGCGTTAAAACTTATAGACTTATAGTAAGTCTATTGAAACCTTGGAGCGTCGTCGTGATGTGGGGTGTGTATCATTATTTTACCGTTACTTTCACGGTAAATGTTCCTCTGAAGTAGCCAGCCTGATTCCTCCGGTTCAGGTATTTAGCAGAACTACTCGGCTTTCCAGAGCGGTGCACCCCTTTTATGTCGCGATTCCGTTCCAACGAACCACGCATTACCGTGAGAATTCGTTTTTCGGTCGCGTCGTTAGATTGTGGAATAATCTCCCTGCGAATGTCTTCCCGCCCACTTACATATATATATATACGCTTTTGAAGTCAGAGAACATCCCACGAGAATATATTCTTTGCCTTTGGCAGAAAACTTTTTGGTTTGCGTTTTATCCAAAGCAAAAACAGGTGTACCAAAAATCCGAAAATGCCTAACATTCGGTTTCTTGCCGGTCCAAATTTAGTACGGACGTTTTATTAGGTAGGGCTTTAGATATAGTTCGGTTCCGTATATAAACCGCTGTGTTTACGGGTTCTGCCCATAGTGACTCATCTGCCTCAGCATGTAACAACATACTCCGAGCCATTTCAACAACAGTTCTGTTCGCACGCTCTGATACGCCATTCTGTTGTGGCGTATATGGTACAGATAGCTGGCGTTGTATTCCACACTCTTCCAAAAAAGAAGTGAGAAGAAATATATATATATATATATATATATATATATATATATATATATATATATATATATATATATATATATATATATATATATATATATATATATATATATATATATATATATATATATATATATATATATATATATATATATATATATATATATATATATATATATATATATATATATATATATATATATATATATATATATATAAGAAAGAATATGATGTTAAGTTCTGCGAAAATAAGTTTAATAATGAGTTGCCTTCTAACACGGTTGACGTTTCTGGTTTTCCTGATTTTCCTTCAAGTACAGATTGCATTTGCGATGTTGACGAAAGCGGAGTAAAAGATGTAGAAATAAAAATAGTTGAAGAAAACCAGAGCAGCGATGAGCTAAATTTCGAAAGTTGCAGCACAGACAGCGACCATGACGTAATGAAACAACAAACAGTTGCAGAAGCGAGAGGACGTGGAAGACCCCGTTTAGTTCGCACAGGCACTGTAGGGCGACCAAAGCAAATATATCAGAAGCTGAACTTTGCAAAAAGTGACGAAATACCAATTCCTCAAACTTTGGATGACGCCCTTGGTGGTGAGAACAGCATCTAGTGGAAAGCAGCCATGTCACGTGAATATAAAGCGCTCGAGGAAAACGACACTTGGCCAGTAGAGAATCTTCCTCCTAATCAAAGTGTGATCGGTTGCAGGTGGGTTTTTTCATTAAAACGAGACGAAAGGGGAAACATTCAGCAGTTTAAAGCGCGGATTGTAGCAAAAGGCTGCAGCCAACAGTGTGGCGTTAATTACAGTGAAACTTTTTCGCCTGTCATTCGGTATTCGACTATAAGGTTAGTTTTTGCATTAGCTGCCGAACGAGGCTTTTACTTGCATCATGTTGATGTGTCAACAGCGTCTTTAAATAGTCGACTAGATGAAGAAATTTATATGAAATACCCTGAAGGAATTTTGAATAATAAAAATTCAAATCAAGTTTTAAAATTAAAAAAGGCGATTTATGGACTCAAACAATCGGGACGAGCTTGGAACGCAAAACCTAGATGCTGCTGTGTGCCAAATGGGATTTGAGCCATGTGCTAACGAAAGTTGCCTGTATAAAGCAACAAATGAAAGTAAGTTTCAACTCATTGCTATCTACGTAGATGACATCTTAATTGTCTGCGAAGATAAAGGAGACCTAGAAAAAATTAAACTTGGGACTGCACATAAGTTTAAGTTGGTCGACAACGGAAATGTTAAGCACTTTCTAGGTATGGAGATTGAACGGAAAAGTGATACCGGAGAAATTTTTGTGGGTCATAAACAATACGTGAAGAATCTTCTAAAACAATATGGTATGGAAAATTGTCGGCCTGCAGCAACATCATTGGACCCTGGGTGTCAAATATCTTGTAATAAGGAAACCTGTGAGCGAATTGACCCGAAGCAGTATCAGTCATTAGTAGGAGCTCTGATGTATCTGGGTATCTCCACACGACCAGATATAATTCACTCTGTGGGGAAATTAGCGCAAAAAAACCAGGAACCACATATCGAACATGAGAAGGCTGCTAAGCACATATTAAGATATCTTTCTGCCACAAATAATATTAAGTTAAAGTAGTTTAGTTTAATATTAAGTTAAAGTAGTTTACCAGAACAGGTAAACCGCCAGAAGCTTACGTCGATGCTGATTGGGCCAGTTGTTCCGTCGATAGAAAGTCCTACTCTGGATATGCGTTCATCATGCAGGTAGTGCGATCAGCTGGGAAAGCAAAAAACAATCAGCTATTGCTTTAAGCAGTACGGAAGCCGAATTTGTTGCAATGTCTAGCGCTGCAAGAGAAGTTGTCTATTTGAAAAGGTTGTTGACTCAGATTGGCTGCTACAACAAAGAAGAACCGCTAGTAATGTATGGTGATAACTTGGGTGCACAAAGTATGGCGAGAAATCTAGTTAATCACAACAAGAGCAAGCATATAGATATCAAATATTTACATGTCCGAGATATTGTAAAGTCAAATGAAATCGAACTGCGCTACACACCAACAGAGGATAACATAGCAGATGTATTGACCAAAAATCTCACTAAAGCAAAACATGTAAAATGCATTACAGGTTTCGTCCTTAAGTAACGTACTTGTCTTTGTAAATCCGATATGAATATTATATTCTTTTTAAGAAAAATATGCATGTTTGAGAGGGCGTGTTGGAGTTAAATGAATATTATATAATGAATAATGCAACCCTGAATATTTCTTCTGTTCTTTTTGTACTCATTCTTACACATTAAAAACTTTGTAACCTTCTTTTAGTTCTGAATAAAACTCTGAATACAACATGATTATTTCTTTAAAAAATATTCTAAAGCTGGAGATGATCCTTCTTGCAATCCACCAAATCAAATCCTATGTGTAAAATTTGTGCCCACAAGAATGAAAAAACAAATTATGTGAAAACAAGTAAAAGTGTTGTCTTCGGCCTAGCCGAAGTCAAAATACCCTACACACGAGTAACTAAAAAAATTAAAATTTCGCGACTTAACAACTTTTGCATAAGGACCACGCCCATTTTGGGAAACATTTTTCCAATGTCTCTAGATACTGCTGGATAGAATCATTGTTTTGTTTATTTAATAGGAGTAGTAGTATGTTCTATAGGAGTAGTATGAGAATGTTCTAATTCACATGCAATATGTATGTTCTTTTTTTTTAACTTTTTTTTTTATTAAACTTTTTTTTTAATTTTTTTTTCAAAAAAATTTTTTTAAGCTTTTTTTCAAATTTTTTTTTAAACTTTTTTTTTCAAAAATTTTTTTTTTATTAAACTTTTATTAAACTTTTTTTTGGGGGGGGGGAATTTTTGTGAGTTTTTTTTTGGTGGCAACCTGGTGGTCGGTCAGGTGGCAACCCTGGTGGCCTGGCAGACGGACAGGCGGCTAACGGACTGGCGGCTGACGGTCGCGGTGGCAGCATGCTAAGCAGAGGCTGCCTAAGCAGAAGCTGCGCAAGCAGAAGTAGTGTTGTAGTTGTTGTTTATTTCTGCTTCGTTTTTGAGACGCTGCCCCAGAAGTATAGTAAAACTTAATGTAAACATTGAGGGAGCGGTTCAAACTGTGGCTCGCATCCACGGTCTGGAGCGCGGAGTTGTTATTTTAAGAAATATGAAACTCGCCTTATTGTTCTTGTTGTTGTTGTTGTAGTTTTTATTTAATTGCTTGGTTTGGAATTGTGTCTTGACTCGAATTTGTCAGGAATTAAATTAATGTAAACATTTTCGAAGAATGTGAGAAAATTATGCGGAACTGAACCGAGACGGATCTCTTCGTTATCTCAATTTCAGTTTTTGCTGTTATGTTCTTTTTTTCTTTTTATATTATAAGGGTTTCAGCTGCAGTATAAAAGAACTGAAATTTATAATCAAACTTCATTCCGTATCTGAATGTAGCAGTGAACAGTTGTACTGATTTCATATTCATCATTTATATATATATGTATATATATATATATATATATATATATATATATATATATATATATATATATATATATATATATATATATATATATATATATATATATATATATATATATATATATATATATATATATATATATATATATATATATATATATATATATATATACATATATATAGAGAGAGAGAGAGAGAGAGAGAGATATTATATATAGATAATTTTACTATAAAATTTTTATTATACATAATATTTTTTTACAGCTTTACAGGATCGTAAGTTTTTAATATTGTATATCTCTTAATTTACAGCGTCAACAACAACAGCAATAACAACCAAAACAACAACAACAACAACAACAACAACAACAACAATAACAACAACGACAAAGTAGCAGCATCGACACCATCGCCGACACCTCCACCGTCACCATCACCGACAGCTCCGACACCACCATCGTCACCATCACCGACACCTCCACCGTCACCATCACCGACACTACCATCGTTACCATCGCCGACACCTCCACCGTCACCACCTCCGACACCTCCACCGACACTACCATCGTCACCTTCGCCGACACCTCCACCGTCACCACCATCGACACCACCATCGTCGTTATCACCGATACCTCCGACACCTCCACCGTCACCAACACCGACACCACCATCGTCGTTATCACCGACACCTCCGACACCTCCACCATCACCACCACTAATTCCATGGATACCAACGGCAACAACAACAACAACATTATTAACGCCACCGTAACCACCGTCACCAACAATATTAATAACAACATGAAAGGCTTCCTCTGCAATGAATGTGGGCAGCGCTTCACCGAAAATCACAGCCTTAAGGGTCATGTTGAGACCGGTGTGAAGTCAGCATCCTGCGAATTCAAATCTCAGCATCCTGCGAATTCAACTAACAGAGCTCTGTTAATTCTCTGTTCTTATTATTTTGCGAAAAATTGTCTGCGTTTTTAATGCTACGAGAAAGCACGTACCACAACCGGATCGTAAGTTCTTATATATTTCAATGCCGGATGCGTCTATAATTTAATTGGGTATGTTTTTATCCTAGACATGAACTTTTTACAACTACGCTTTTACAACTGTTTCTCCTTGTTTCTCTACCAAAATGTATTGACGCAACAGCAAGAAACATTTGTAAAGCTATTGCCAAACTATATAGAGCACCACCTGTTTGAGCCATGCTACGTCTCTGTTTTTCAATAACGAGAAAACTGAATGTTTCAATCAAAGACAACAACTAGGTGTCTCCGTGGCTTGATGGCGTAGTGCGTAGCACACTCGTCAGCGGGTTCCGGGGATGTGGGTTCGAGTCATGCCTGTTGCGCATGGTTGTTAACTTCTAAAAATTTGTGTTGTTTAAATCTTTCTTAGCGTACTTAAGGCCTCGCCTAGCGCAATTATTTTTTATAAGAAAGAATTAAACTTTGACTCCGGCAGTGTATGCAATATAAAAGGGAAAAGTTTTTCTAAAGCCTTGTATAGCAACACTTGCCGGAGTCGATTGGTATAAAAAATAATTCCCTTTCCTTCCCCTCCCTCTGTCGATCCAACAAACAGTAGCTCGTGCTAAATGCATACGAAAAAGAGCAGCCTCTCTTAAGAGAGCTACTGTAAAAATCTGTTATAAAACAAAAACAAAAAAAAACAAGATTGGAAACTCCTCTCATTTCGTGAGCGAGCTAAAAACATGTCCGTTCGCGCGTCTCATGTACAGGGTATGTGAGTTTTATGGTGAAATTGTCTCCTTGTTACAAGGTAAAACTGGCTATTGCAAAGGAAGTTAGCTAGAAAAGTAAACCATTTCGGCTTGTTACCGCACCGTTACAAAATTATAGGGTGAGTTCATGACAGGGATACCAACGAGACACAATTATTAAATATTACCTGTATGGATGTTTAAGTAAGCATTAATAGAAAAACTTCATTACATTTAAGAGCCTTCGCGGTTTTGAAGATTTCTTAACTGGAAATATTAAAGCGTAATGTAAACTTGCTTGTTTTCGCAATTTGTAAAAGAAAAACAAATTCTTTTAAACAACTGTAAGACAATGATTTTTAAGTTACTTTTCAGCTATTTTAAAAATTATTCGAAGCTAAAAAAAGGTGGTGTGGAAATTACACCACAATCAAAAGTAAAGTTTTTTGGCATCTCTTACGACCAAAAGTACGTGTGGTAAGTAAAAACAGCTGACTATATTTGCGAATCGAGCAAATATTATCGCAAATGCCTTCGTTTCCTTTGCAAAATATTTAATATAATGGAGCTACATGACTTGGAAAAGATTTCATGTGCATTTCTGGAAGCATAAGTTACAGCGTCGAAACCTTTATGCGAAGTGTAAACCGTCACTCCTTCTTTCCCCCTTCCCACTAACCTGTCAACCCTTCGGAACCAACAAATGCTTTGCAAGGATAGCTTGGTTTCATCTGCCATAAAAAAAAAGTTGTTTAAAGCCTATCTCCTTGTCCTCTTTAAGTATTTTACAAATTATGTTTCTGGGCTAGTGCGGTGAAGAAGAACAAGATCCTCTCTCAAAAAACAATTCTCTCTCAAAAATTGTTTTTAATTTTGTAAGCAAATTTTTCAAGTTGTCAAAAATTTTTCTCGAGAGTGTCTCGAATAAGATAGTATAGGTGCCATCACGCATCAATTATATTTGAGGTTTTTGTGGGAGTTATAATGTGACTACTGTTAACAGAGTCAAAAATTTTTCTCGAGAGTGTCTCGAATAAGATAGTATAGGTGCCATCACGCATCAATTATATTTGAGGTTTTTGTGGAAGTTATAATGTGACTACTGTTAACAGAGTAGACTCAGCATCCTGCGCAGATTGTGAGAATCTCAGCGATAGGAAATTGACAAAAGTGGTGTTGAATTGTTCGCAAGAGTGTCTCGAATAAGATAGTGTAGGTGCCATCACGCATCAATTATATTTGAGGTTTTTGTGGGAGTTATAATGTGACTACTGTTAACAGAGTAGACTCAGCATCCTGCGCAGATTGTGAGAATCTCAGCGATAGGAAATTGACAAAAGTGGTCTTGAATTGTTCGCAAGAGTGTCTCGAATAAGATAGTGTAGGTGCCATCACGCATCAATTATATTTGAGGTTTTTGTGGGAGTTATAATGTGACTACTGTTAACAGAGTAGACTCAGCATCCTGCGCAGATTGTGAGAATCTCAGCGATAGGAAATTGACAAAAGTGGTCTTGAATTGTTCGCAAGAGTGTCTCGAATAAGATAGTATAGGTGCCATCACGCATCAATTATATTTGAGGTTTTTGTGGGAGTTATAATGTTACTCCTGTTACATTTCTTGGAAGACGCAGAAACACTTTGACCTCAAAGGAGACAACATTTTTTAGTAATTAGATAATATTTTTTTGTTTAATTTTTTATTTATTTCCTTTCAAATTTATTGTAATTTATTTTAAATAAATATATATTTTATTTAGTCAATTGATATATTTATACTAAGAAATGGACTTCAAAATAACGAAGAAATGGAAAAATTTTATATATTTATAGTGATTGGGTTGTACAATTGGATAAAATCCTTTGCCTATCTCTGTTAGGTTTCTGTTAAATAAGAAATTCTGTTCAATATTTCTGTTAAGCCTCTGCTTTTAACATTTTCGCCGCGGAATTCTCTCTTAAATCTTTGCCGTTAACATATTCGTCGCTGTTATTAACAGAACGCTGTTCAATCTGTTAACAGCCAATTCGCAGGATGCTGACTTCACACCGGTCATGTTGAGGTCAAACATGAGAAGCGGGTATTCGAGTGCAGTGATTGCAAAAAGAAATTTACCCGACGCGACAGCCTTGGACGACATAAAGTTTTAAAACACCCTCAACCATTAACATCAGCAGCAGCAGCAGCAGCATCTTCAACATTAACAGCATCTTTAACTCACCCTTAGCCATCAACATCAACAGTAGCAGCAGCAGCAACATTAATACCAGCACAAGTGTGTTGTCCTAACTGCAATGAAAACCTTTGAAAGATTGGAACTATCACCTGAGAACCAACAAACATAAGAAGAATTGTTGGCTTCCAATTAATGAGCACCTCAAAGTTATTAAGTCGTCCTTCAAAGAAAGGATTGAAACGCTTATGCTCGAAAACGACAATGAGGGTTTATTAATCCCAGAGACTTTCCTAGAAAAGGCTAAGGAAACAATTTTGAGGGCTCTGGAAGATTTACTCGAAAAGCACTTGAGGTATAAATTCAATGTAGAGATATTTTGTGAGTATGTGAAAATGTGTATTGAAGAAGATATGGTTGTGATTGTAAAATCATTCCAAACCAAAATGACTTTAATACAGACAAGAGAAGATATCGAAAGCAGCTACAATAATATGATTTATCAGATTTGCAAACAAATGTCTGAGTTTCAAGAGAGGGACAGCGGTTGGTCTCTTGTAAGGATTTATCACCTGGAGATCAATATCAACCAATACCGGCCACAGAAGGGATCTTCATTTATACCTCTCCCAAAGAAGCTGCAGGAGAAGCGGGCATGTATTAATGTTAGAAATGACGACGAATTCTGCTTCATGTGGGCAATAATATCGCCGTAAACCGCACAGATTGCAATCCACATAGACCTTCCAGCTATTAAATAGAGAACATTGAAGCTGAGAATATAATTCTGCAAAATGGAGTGGTGATGAACTTTGCTGAATTGACGTTCCCGCTGCCTCTTTCACAAGTCTCCCGATTTGAGGCTTTAAATTCAGACGTGAGTGTCAACGTGTTTGGATACGACGAGGAGGTCGGTGGCATCGTGGGACCTTATTACTCCACCAAGTAGGAGAAGTCTTCTCACATCAACCTTCTGATGACTCAGGAGGAGAAGCGGTCCCACTATGAATGGATAAAAAATATATCAAGGCAACTAAAATTAATCTAATAATAATTTTCATAACACTAATTTTGTATTTTCCCTCTTTTCTTTACAGATTAATCAAAAGTCAGCAAACAAGCCACTGTCGCAAGATCTTCTTTTGCAACAGCTGCCTGCAGTACTCGCACAATGCGAGTACATCCCAATATCATAAAGAGGTCTGCAAGAAGGTGGTGATAGTGATGCCTAAGGAGTAGGCATCACTTAGTTTTAAGAATTTAGAACGTAAATTAGATGTACCATTTGTTATATACGAGTATGCAGATTTTGAATGCATATTAACAAATGTAGATAGTAGTGTAGATGTAAGTTTAAATAATAGTAATGTGCAGAAGCACATACCAGTAGCTTTTAGTTACTTCATAGTTTGTAAGTATAACAGTAATTTTAATATGTTTGTAATATATTCGGGTGAGGATGCCCCCACTAAATTTATTCAAAGTTTGGTGGGGGATTGTAAAGATATTTTCAACAGTTATTTGAGTGTCGTGGAGTCATAGGCCTCCCTTGGGTCCGGCAGAACTCAGGCATCAGTCTGAGTACAATGTCTGCCACATTTGTGAACAGGCATGGGGGGCAGATAGGGTGGCAGATCATTGTCATTTAACGGGAGAGTATAGGGGTCCAGCACACAACGAGTGCAATTTGAAATATCAAATTGCACATTTTATCCCTATATTTTTTCACAATTTTTCTGGCTATGACTGCCACTTATTTATTAAGGAACTCAATTTATTTGAGGGGGGTATACATCCCCCTAAATAAAGAGTTGTACATATCCCTGTCGAAGAGGATACGCGTAAGCGAAAAGAAGACCATTGAACTCAGGTTCTTGGATTCTTTTCGCTTTATGGCTTCCAGTTTGGATACATTGGCGCAAAATCTTACACCTAATGATTTTCATGCAGTGCGCCGAATGTATTCAAACGATGAAGAATTTAATCTTCTTAGGAGGAAAGGTGTATTCCCATATGAATATGTACATGAATTCAGTTGATCGCCTGCAAGAAACCAACCTTCCTACTCAGGCTGATTTCTTCAGTCAATTGACTGGTAAAGAATGTGGTGTAGAGGATTATGAGCATGCTCAAAGAGTTTGGCAAGTTTTCAATTGTCAAACACTGAATGATTACATGATCCTCTATCTGAAAACAGATGTACTTATTTTGGCAGACGTTTCAATTTCAGAAACGTGTGCAAAAATATTTACAATCTCGATCCCTGTCAGTACTACACGGCTCCAGGTTTGTCTTGGGATGCAATGTTGAAACCAACCAACATAGAACTGTAGCTTCTTACTGACGTTGATATATATCTTTTTTTACAGAAAGGCATACGGGGCGGCATTGTTCAATGTAGCAAGAGGCATTCAAAGGCAAATAATAAGTATATGACGGATTACGATTCAAGTAAGCCGTCAGAATACTTAATGTATTTGGATGCTAATAACCTATACGGTTGGGCAATGTCGCAATATTTACCGTATGGGGGATTTGAATGGGTTGCTGACGTTAATAATTTTAGCGTCAGCAGCATTCTTTCAATACCAGAGGATTCATCCACTGGGTTTATTTTTGAAGTAGAGTTGGACTACCCTCAGAAATTACATGACGCGCATAATGATTTACCATTTTGCGTAGAAAATAAAACTGTGGGTAGCTCCAAGTGTAAAAAGTTGATTGCTGATTTAACCAACAAGACTAATTATATAATTCATTATAAAAATTTACAGCAATGCCTTCAAAATGGTTTAAAATTAGAAGTGATGGCACGCCATCATAAATTAGAATTAGAAATCGAATTAGATATAGATGACGATATTTTTGTCAATTTAAACTATTAATAATAAGTATAAAATATTTAATTTGGAATAAAAGGATCCAATTTAATTTTATAAATAAATTTTTTATTAATGTATATATATATATGTATATATATATATTGAAAAGAAATTTTATAAATTTAATATAAATATAGATATTAAAAAAACAATAGTTAGGTTAAGAAGTTTTATAAATAAAAAACTTATATATGAAATTATAAACATTTTTTTTTATTTATTGAAGGAATTTATGAATTTTCGTAATAGCATAGCATTTTGAATCGCACAACATCCATTATGGGCATGACACATTCTTTGTAGTAAGTATGTATGTTGTAAAATTTCAAAATTGCTGTAGCCCATTTCTTCGACGTTAATTACGGGCACGATTAAAATTTCTGCAACCCATTTGGATTTTTCAGCTCCCTTAACATATACGGGTGTGTTTTTAAGATTTTGCTTCACGAAATATTTTACGCTGCTAAAGTCGATGAAGCCATCATTCCATGTGAAACCATGGTGATTAATATATAACCACTGTACTTGTTTTTGGGACTGACGTGTTAATTTGTTAAATCCATATGGCGGTTTCATAATCAAATTCTGGTACTCATTAAAGCTGAAGGTAACTGCCAACTCTTTAACAATAAATTCATTAAAATTGCCTTTGTACATCCAGAGTAATAAATTTGTCATTCTCCATATGCATTTAGACGACTTTTTTAATTTCACCAGTCGTTGGTGTATATTCAATTATTTTATCGTGTATAAGTATACAATAAGCCGATGTATTGGCTGGAATATTCTTTGATGTCTTAAATTCAATTCTAATATCAATTGGTCCACTTTTAATAGCTTCGTTTTGATGACGAACATCCGCCACAATTATCGGTGCAGTATCTTTGAAATCTTCAGGCAGCAGCAGTGGTTGAGATTCGCGAGTAAAATAGCTTTGTTGAAATTTTGTGTACATATCATACAGCAGAGCATAACGATTACGATCAAAATTCAGGTTGAGGTCATCATAGGGATATGTATCAGAATTTAAGTGTACTTTAACATCAATTAAATGACAATGTTGAAACTTGTTGTCCTTTCGAAAAACAATCAGTGTTAACGCCAACTGCCGCTCGCCAGAGGTGCTCCCTCATCGATCGGTAGGGTGTCAGGAGTGAGCACTCCAGTCTCTCTCCTGTCAGCCTGCCGGTCGTGAGGGGCGCGTAAGCCCCTCTCTCGGGAGCGTAAGCCCGGCTGCGGGCTCTCTCCGCGGCAACTGGCGCGGTTTGACCGGCTTCCGGCGATCGTCGCTGGACCCACACGAGTCACTTGCTTCTCAACAACGGACGCATTCAGAGGCGAATACAGCGAGTGCCATCAATAAATAACCAAGGAACCTTACATTTTGAACTGAACAAAGAAAGCCTCATTTTTTGTGCTATCTAAACGTAATTTAAACTAAGTTTGAAAGTGAACTTAAATTGCAGAATAAAAGAAATAAGTGAAATAAACATTATACCACCACAAACAATCAGTATAAAACGTGGTCTTTCATTTTGTGAAGACAATTTAAAGTTCCACAGATGGTTGGTTCCTTGAGTAAGTAGCGGATTGAAATGACAATCCCAACTGCGGAATGCTATTGATATAGGTTGACCGCTTTGGATTATTTGGAAGAGTTGAAGTTTTGCAAAATCAGCTAATTGTACATGCCGAACTTTCCTTATAATATTAGTTATATTCAGTTTTAATTTTTCGTTTGCAACGGTTGAATAAACATCATTTTCATCAGAATTTGGAAGTAGTAGTACAAGTACATGTTTAGCATTTAAGATAATTTTACTAAAGTCTTCAGCAAATCCCAGTATCATTTTTAGTGGTATACAAAAATTAAAATATCCATCCTTTATTTCAAGTTCATTCTTCGAAAACCAATCAGCATTTTTCAGTATATTACTTTCGGTCGGATTCAAAGAGACGTAATTTTTCACTGTTGTAGTTACACCCAAGTGAAGGGTACGATCAATTTCCAGTCCATTAATCTCATAGCGAATTTAATCAACCAAGAATGTCATACAGTTATTTTTTAATTTTGCATTGGAAGTCACATTTTCATTCTCCAAGGTGACCCTACCTTCAATATAAATTATACTTTCACTGGGTAAAATGAATAGATCTTGATTTTGAATGGCTATCCTTATCTCATCGTTGATATTAAATGATTGTAAATACGGTGAGTAGCTATGGTATTCTTTTTTAATGATACTATTATCATATCGTGGTTTTTGTAGAACATCAAGTATTTGACTCATTTTAATTTAGTTTTTCTTTAGTTTGAAACCCAAAGATTTTAAAGCTCTTTATTGGTAAATGTCAACTTTTTGCGTTGTTGAGTGTTAAGTGCAGTCTGTGGCTTCTGTGACCTTGTTACTTCAAATGGCAAAGTAGAAGTGAATGCAGGTACACCCATGTAAGCGCTTTTATTATAGATAATCATTATTCTTGCGGTTTTAAATGTAGTCTGAGGGTTATAGTTTCTCCACAAAAATTAATTAGGTTACCGCTTTGATCAACAATTTTTACTGTAATCGAACTTATCTGTCTGGTGTTTAATGGTAAATAGATAACATTTTTCGGAATCTCATCTACAGGCAAGTCCGATGTATGTAGTTTTCCTGCTTTCAATATTCTTTTACTGAATCCTAAGAGCGGACCAATGCTTCGATCTTTATTAAAGAAAATGTAATGTTTGCGGGATCCTACGATAGCTTGCAGTGTATTAGGGTTGGCTGCTATTTCCAATTTTTCGTGCAGCTTTTCATGTGACTCTATACTTAAATATCTACTTTGAATGTACTCGGCAATATCATCAAGCTCATATGAACCAACAGGAATTTCAATTGTATGGTCTCCAATATGAAATAAATTATTTTCATAATCGACGTTTGGTATGGTGTTGTAGCTATGAAAGTCGACCAGACCACACACGTACTTATTATCTAAATCTATAGGTGGAAAGTAATCAGCTAAGAAAATGGATTTGTTTCCACTTAAAGTAAGAGTTATTGACATCTTGAATGTTGATTAACTAATGAAATGAAAACACACACAAACAATCTTTTTATACTAGAAAATTTATTTACATATATTTTACAAAATTTCATTACTATCGTTCCAAGAATTATGTTCATTCGAAAATCCTAACCACTTGACGAAAAATTTGCTTCCTCTTGTTTTAAGAACTTTTTCCACGAGGTAGGTGTTGGGATATTTTGTTTTCAGTAGTTCAGTTTCGTAGAATCCTCCTCTAATTGCATTTCATTGGTAGTCTTCAAGAATATACTATATGTTGTGGGGTTTGTAATTCTTATATTTTTAAATTTAAAAATCTCTGCAGTCCAATTCGGTGTATAACCTTTTTCGAATATATGTTTATGTTTACTGATGCGAACATAATCTCCTATGCGGAACTTTGACCTTGTAAATATTTCCAGATTATTGTAGGCACTCTTTACTGACAACCTTTCATTAGACGGATTCACATCAATGGGAGCCATATTTATCGTTCTATGCTTTTTCTTATTATATTTGTCGATCAAATTTTTATAATTATCAATCCATCGATACGATCCATGGTAACTAAATTCCTTCAACATCATCTGCTTTAGTGTCCTATTGAAACGCTCAACAATTGACGCCTTTAAAACACTATACGTAGAATAATGGTTGACATGGAATTTCCTCACTAAATTTTGAAATTGTCGATTAAAGTATTCTTTACCATCATCGGTTTGTAAATTTCTCGGTATCCGACCTAAATTGAATGTCGTTTCCATTGCTTTGGTTACATCAGCGAATGTTTTAGATTTTAAAGGCATAGCCCAGGCGAATTTTGAAAATGTATCTATTACGGTGAGAAGGAAATTAAATCCATTGTTATCCGTGGAATAACTTCCCATTTCAACTAAATCCGCTTGCCAGAGGTCGTCGATCCCTTTAGTGATTACACGTCTTCGTTTAAAATTTTTTCGAGCTTGAGTGTGCAGCTCCTCTACTAAACCTCGCTTTTTACTCGTTTTGGCATTTCTTGTAGATTTTTTTTCTCTAATTCAACTGCAGATTTAAGTCTTAGTACTTGCTCTATTCGAGCAATTTGTTCACTAATATATTTTGTATAATCTTGAATACTACTTTCGATGTATGTTTCAGCATCATTAATCTTTACGTGAACTACTTCAAATTCTTTATCAATTTTTTCCTTCAGTGCTTTGTTTTCTTTTTTAAATTCTGAGTCCATCTGATTCATACTATCTTTCACAAAAGACTTTGTTATTGACTCCATCTGTTTCATATTACCTTCCACAAAAGACTTGGTTACTGCGTCATAACCATCAATAGGTGTACCAACATTCTTTAAACGCTTCCAGCGGATATTTAAGTTGTTATCATTATCTAGACTGAAACCCAACACTTTTGAAATATTTCGGAATAACGACCGAACTTGTCGACACTCATTTTCAATTATGCTTACAACTCTATTATACATCATATTTATACAATTATATTAGCTTCTCTCAATTCCTCAATGATGGAAATAATTTCGTTGGTGTGATTATTATGCCCAGCTGATTGTGATGACAATAAAAGTCTCAATCTATCTACTAATTCATTCGTATCATCCCAAAAAATATAATTAGGCTTTTGAGGATTTCCTTTCATCAATCCGATTCCTTTTCTATGTTGAAGAGGTGTGGACAGCAAAGATTTATCACTGATTAATCCTTTTATGATGTTGGTGTACTTGAAAGCCTTGGTTCCCTTAATTTGTTCATTTTCATTATAGTTACGTTTGTGAGCATTAGTATTGATTAGAATTGTTTTGTAAACTTGTAGATCTGCTTCGTCATACTTTGATGGTGTCTTGTAAAACAATAATTCAAAGAGACCGGGTGTAAGGTTGAAAGAAGTAGGGGATGAGGTTCAAAGTTTGTTTGAGATGAATATTTTATCACCATGCATTTCCAAAGCGCTATTTCCGAACCTCCATTCACCATTCGATCCCCTGTTCGGTCCATATGCGGTGTCCAGCTCATTTTGTTCCTCTAATTGTGATAGAATTTGATGGTGGAATTTTGTTGATTTGTTTGCATCATCTGTATCATCCATTTGAGAGAAAAAGGTACCGTTTTCATTACTCTTGGTAAGAGTTTCGTCTGTAAAATCAATCCGTTTCTTTGCTTTGTGTGGGGTACTTGTTTTTAGTCTGAGTGGTATCTCATCATATGTAAAGCGAGAGTCATTCTCATTAGGATTTGTTGATGTTGTTGCCGTGTTTCGAACCAATTCCTTTAGAGGTTTTGTGATTGGCTTAAGTGACTCTTCTATTTGATTTTCTACATCTGCTTTAGTCAGTTTTAAGTTCCGAAATTTCTGTTTCAAAATACGTCTGGTTTTTACAAAGTCTTTTAATATTTTTTCATTCATTCTTATAATCGGTTATATCAGCTATCAGATCAGATCAGGTGTATTAGCATTCGGATCCGGTATATCAGCTATCAGATCAGGTGTATCAGCTATCAGATCAGTTCAAAGGCTGTTTGCATACTAGTATGAAATTATCGGGAGTGCTTTTATTTATAGTTGGATGTAAATATCAAAGCCTTTTCTATAACGTCCTTTATCAATCGGTTCATCTTTGCTGATTACCAGAAATCCATATTTATCTTTCCAACATTCTCTACATATATTTAAAAACTTTCCAAAAGTCATGTCTGTTCCCACATCATCATTGTATATGTGTTTTAAATTCATTTCATCTTGTTTGAATATAATTATCATGTTAGCATTATCACGTACTAAACGCTTAGGAATTCGTGTATATGTTTGAAATAAATAAAAGCAATCGATGCATTTGTGTCGACCCATACAAAAGTATTCGCGAATGTGCGGTGGTTGCTGTGCACCAGCCCCTTTTGTGCAGGTCGCTCAGCCCGAGGGGGTCGCTTACTCCATTTCAACTCAGTATTACATAATGATACTCAAAAGTTGTATCTAAATGAGTAATTTTATTAATCATAAAATTATTTCGGTAAAATAAAAATAAGAAAAACTTACAAAATGATTTCGGTGTTGTTGTATAGAAATAGCGAAAACAAATGGAACTTCATAAAATTCTAACGATTTCATTGATATCTCATTAAATTAACATTACGAAAAGGAAAGGGGGAAAACAAAAAAAAATTGCTAGATTTCAGAGCAAACAATTGGTAAGCACTTTTGGTTTTAATACATATTTCAAATTATTAGTAATACATATTTCAAATTAAAAGTCATACATATCTCAAGTTAAAAGTCATACATACTATATTTCAAATTAAAAGTCATACATATTTCAAATTAAAAGTAATAAATATTTCATTAGTTATCAATGGTTATTCAAAATGTTGCAAGGGTTAGAAATGTTATTTCTCCGGGACAAAATGCAAATTGTACATTATTTAAAATTAACACTCACCTGACTCCGAGCAGTTAACTGGTGGCGTCACAGCAACGTGCGGAATCTGGGATGGAATTGACACTGAAATTACGGAAAAGCATTTGGATAAAAAAAAACCCCGAGAGTTCCGCAGCTCTCTACTTATACAAACCGTATTGTTAAATTATGTATCGCTCTAACTAAATTATATAAAAATTATAATTACCGATCCCAGAGGAAAACTGTGAGCTCATTGTGATCAACGTTTTGAATATCCAAATACTAGATAGATTAATGGATCTTTGGATACAACTTAAATTAGGATTTCATTCAGTACAAAATTCACTTAAATAAAATCGATAATCTATAACTAATTTATAATATTCAAAGAAATGCAAATATATTCCGTTGCAGCAGTAGAAATGTTCATCCAGACAGGGGACAGAAAACTCTAAAGACACATATACCACAAATCACCAGCTATTCGAACTGCAGCTCCAACACGATGTGTGGCATGTGTGGCTTCATTGGAACAGCCAACTCCGCTCCATCCTTGCTCCGATGCGGCTACTCAAGACTTGGTCACATTGATGATAGAAAATTGAAGGTATATGCTGCTCCTGCAGTAGATACTTAGAAGATGAGCCACAAAACTGACGACCTTATGAGAAGCGTTTTATGCGCATTTATATAATCACTATAGTATATGGAAGTTTCTCGTTTGCTGGCGATGATTAAGAATCCAAAGTCACCAAGTAATACTTTTATTTCTATTTAATTTGCAGTTTTATGGTTTTTATACCAAATCGAATTTTAATTTAATGCATTAGCAAATAACTTTAGCGGAAGCTTGACACATTTTCAGCAAACTATTAATTTTTCGCTTGCGCACTCTGCAGCACGCGACCGTCTTCACTTCGATTTACTACTCAACTGTCCCAGTATAATTTTTCTGTGCCTTCGCCACCGACACTGCAGACATCGCTGTCTCCCTCCCTCCCATCATGCTCTGCACTCTAAGAAGGTCCCGTAGTATAGCGTGATGCGAAGTTCATATAAAAAAACCTTCTAGAACATTCGATCCCGCCATAATACGGGATCCGCTCTCTCAGCCACATGGTGGGGAGAGGCAGACACCGATATCTGCATTGCGGCACGGCGAAATGGAACGCGTGCGATTGCAGATCACAGGGTGACCTCAAAACGTCTCAATCAATAACACAGGGCGGCCTTACAAAACAGGTGGTGTTCATCACTTTGAGCCGGTACAACAGCTGGAAAAGGCCACCAACCAGATTCTACCTCAGCAACTACCACATATCTCTGGCGTGAAAAACCCCCATCGGGGTGCCCTTCAAGGTTTCTAGCCGATAGCAAGAGTTCCCCAACACTTCGACCACTCTACCCGGCACAACTGTTGGTGCTAACTTAGCGCAGAAGTGGGTTGCCTGATTACTAAGTGGAAAATTTCGGCGGGTCACCTTTTGACCAACCTTGAAGGACCGAACCCTCGACCTGAGGTTATATGTTCGGGTGTTTTTCATAAGAGCATCCTGTATCCGTTTTCTCACTGACTCGTGAATTATCTCTCGATCATCGGAGCGATTCCGCCTAACTGAGCCGTCGTTTAATTTTCCCAACTTCCTCAATACATCGAACTCTTTACCGTGAGTAATCATGTGTTGTCCGAAAAGCACAAAGTTAGGCGCACAGCCAACTGATTGGTGGAGACTGTTTCTTAGCGCACAGTTGATGCTACTCAGATATTCGTCCCATAGCCTCTGGTCGGATCTCACATAAGAGCGGAGAGCTTCGTTAATCGATCGATTAACCCTCTCTGAGGCGTGGGGAATACACGGCAGTAAGAACGTGTTTAACTCCAAAATTATAAAAAAACTTGGCCATGTCGTTACTTATGGATTGACGTCCATTGTCAGACATAATGGTCTGTGGTACGCCGAAGCAGTAAAAGATGTGGTCCTGGAGAAATTCCAGGATGGGAGTGGTCGTAAACTTACGCAGCGGTACTCCCCCAGGGAATCGTCTTCCATCGACCTCGACAGCGCGTCCGCCACGACGTTTGCTGCACCTTTTCGGTGTTCGATGGTGAAGTCAAAACCTTGTAATTTCAATGACCACCGGGCTAATCGTCCCGTGAAGTCCCTCTGACTCATTAGCCATTTCAGACAAGAGTGATCGGTGACCACCTTAAACTTATGCTCTTCGATATACATCCTGAATTTCCTAATCCCCAATATCACCGCTAAACATTCGAGCTCGGAAACGGTATAGTTGCACTGGGCTTTATTCAATTTTTGCGACATATACGCGATAGGTCGTTCGTGCCCGTCTCTGTTGCATTGCGCCAACACCGCTCCAACCCCCAGTTGACTGGCGTCACACTGTACAATGAATGGTTTGGAGTAATCAGGGTGCATTAGGAACGGAGCTTCTGTAAGAAGTTATTTGATGGTGTCAAAGGCCTGTGGAGCCAGAGGTCCCCACATGAAATTTTTGCTCTTCGTCAGCAACTCGGTCGGATGGAACGTGACCGTCGAGAAATTTGGAATGAACTTGCGGTACCATCCCACCATACCTAGAAATCGGCGCACTTGTTTGGTTGTTTTCGGAATAGGATATTCCCTGATTGCTTTGACCTTATCAGGGTCAGTATGTAATGTGCCGTTACCAACTACATAACCCAAGTAGCTGTTACTTCAGACAAACAAAATACGCTTTTCGACACGTTAATGGTCAGACCGGCCTTGCGTAAGCACCTCGCCACTTCGGTCAGATGAAACATATGCTCGTCGAACGAGCTTGACAGAATCAGCAAGTCATCAAGATACACAAATACTCTGGATTTCAAAGTATAGGGGATCACGCAATCCATTAGCCTATATATGGTCTGGGGTGCGTTGCACAACCCGAAAGGCATTCGGGTAAATTGATAGTGAGGTCGGTTGGGTACCGTAAAGGCGGTCTTCTCCTTGGAGGTCTTTTCAAGGCAAATCTGCCAAAATGCATCCTTCAAATCCACTTTCGAAATGAAATTCACCGGAGGTAGTCTACTCAAGATGCCATCTACATTTGGCAGGGGATAGGCATCCTTAACAGTGACCTCATTAAGCTTGCGAGAATCCAGACAAAAACGCACTTTACCAGACTTGACTATCAAAACCCCAGGCGACGACCAAGCTGATCCGCTTGCCTCCTCTATCACGCCCATCGACAACATTCGATCCAACTCTTCACAGAGCAGTTTTTCCCGAGCGGGCGAGATCGGATAGTACCGTTGTTTTATGGGTCTGGCCACTCCCGTGTCAATCACGTGCTCGACCAAAGTGGTTTTTCCCAGTCCCTACCGTTTCGAGGACGGGAACGACTGGACGAGACTATTCAACCGTTTGTTCTGAGCATCCGTCAATGCCACCATATTCGGAACATCTCTTTCGAGAGACGTGATCTCAGGTGCTCTTAAACCTGTAATTTGAAGGTCAAATTCTTCCCAAAAGTCGATCCCACAAATCACATCGGACTTAATGGACGGAATAATTAAAAATTTAAAAGGCTTTGCGCGGTCATTAAAATGCACTAACGCAGAAAAGTAACCTGCCACGAATTGTACTTATCCATCAGCTGTTTTTATCTTCCCGGTAAACTTCTCAAACGAACTAGACTCCTTTAGAAGCGCTTCAGCTAAGGTGCTTCCTATTACGCTCACATTCGCACCACTGTCTAACAACGCTAAATATATGTTGCCATTCAACGACAAATTAATATAGGGCCGTGAATCGTGAGGTTTGGATACTAACGAGGAAATCACCATTTTCCGAAAACGCTTCACTTGGTTCCAAAAGCTACGAAGACGTAAGGTTTTGCGTTTACGTCGTAAATTCGTGGAGGAAAGTTCAGCTCGCCTACGCTGATATTTGGCGAGTCGAATGTGATACGGCACAAGCTCGCGACTGGGAGGAGACCCGGTCAATGGACCAGTCGAACCAGGACGTTGTGAGTTAGGCGGTCGTTGAGCAATAGTAATAATCGGAGTTACTGAGGTTAGTGTTGGTGGTGCGGACGACGGTGATGCGGGAAGGCTCCGGTCGTCCTTGCTTGAGCTCCCGCTCTCGAGTTTTCCGATCGAGAAAGACAGGTTGGGCAATTGGGTCTATAAATGTTTAGCGCCCCATAGCCATAGCAAAAGATTCTACGAGGTAATACTTCGCAATCTTGAAATTGGTGGCCCTCTGCATCACAGTTCCAACACTTCGAGTTTTGCCGGTCTGTCATCGCGCACAGGTCTTGTGGCGCGTCATGCACCGCCAAACCATCCTCCCAGCCGTCCGACTCCACTACGGCCAACTTTCGCCTACCTGTGCCAAATCTAGACGGGGTCGAATAACCTTCCCTCATAAAGTTTTCGTGCCTATGGCACTCGCGCCTTAAATCGTTTAAATCAAATATCCGAACATGTAATAACTCATGTCGCAAAACTGGGGTCAGATTATGCGCCAGGATTTCCAATAGTGCAGGGTCGCTCAACGGCGCTCCCAATCAATCATTCATCGAAAGCACATCATCGAAAGCACGCCGAAGCTTTTAAAAGAGGTGTAAATTGACACTACTCCCACTTTCTCCCTTCCCACTAACTTTTTCCCTTCTAAACCAACGAATGCTTTGCATGGATAGGGGGCATCCCCTGTGTTTGGTTCTATCTGCCATAAAAAAAAATCTAGAAAATCGTCAAACTTTTCACCCGATCTTTGTTTCCGTCTACGAATGTTTTCGCTGAACTCGTAGTCTGTCAAGTAATTTCGGAATTTGATGCGAAGTTGGTCGCATAAGGCAGGCCAAGCCAATCGGCTTACTTGGCGATGATGTCGCCAGAACCAGTCTCCTGCCTTTTCTCCGAAGAGCAAATGAGCATGTTGACAGAGAGATGAGAAATCGTTATTCAGGCATTGAGACGTCAGGGCATTTACGCGATAAATGAACTCATCGACGTTCATTCCTCCAGCGTCTCCCGTAAATCTTAAAGTTATTACAACAAAAGATGCGTATGATGGTGATTCAGCAAGCACACCAAATTGAAAATTTAGGAATTAAGTTACAGAGCAGCGATCCCCTCATCCAAGCGACCCGCATACTTCCACCCATTCCATCAAGGCGACAAAGGCCGTAGCCCATCATCATCCATGTCCTCCGTCAGGGTCCTCAGTAGCGACCACTAGAGAAAACATAAGAATTCAGGGGCTAAACTACAAAAAAATTTAATTTGGGCGTCATTTAACGAGTCATTAACGATTATTAGCCATTAAGGGAAATCTCCAATTGGACAAGGCCTCAATATTAACAATATTCACAACAATATATGGTTGGTCAAGCGAGCATCTTTGGCGAGTTGCGCAACCGAGAAAACTCCCACTTGGCAAGATCTCGAGCCAAGAGAATACTCAATTTAAAGTGAGTTATATACAAAAATTCTCAAAAAAAATATTAACATCAATGATTTCTTCTTCTGCCGAATGACTCGAAAGGCAAGCAATCGCAAGAAGAAATGATTCAGCGGTACGCATCGAACCTAAACAATTCAATCGCGTAAATCCAGCGAGAATCAATTTAGAAACCACGAGAAAACCAAAAGTTAATCAATTTAATTACAAAAAATAATTACAGTCACTACTGATCCTTTTGCTTCACTGTACTGAAACTCGGAAGAAATCGGACAGATAAAAAAAAATTGTAGAGTGGGCAGAGTGGGACCAGAATCCGGCCCCACGTTAGGCGCCATTTTGTAACGAAGGGGGGTGGGAGGTATGGTGGGTGTTTGGAAATGGAATAAAATTCTAACGATTTCATTGATATCTCATTAAATTAACATTACGAAAAGGAAAGGGGGAAAACAAAAAAAAATTGCTAGATTTCAGAGCAAACAATTGGTAAGCACTTTTGGTTTTAATACATATTTCAAATTATTAGTAATACATATTTCAAATTAAAAGTCATACATATTTCAAATTAAAAGTAATACATATTTCATTAGTTATCAATGGTTATTCAAAATGTTGCAAGGGTTAGAAATGTTATTTCTCCGGGACAAAATGCAAATTGTACATTGTTTAAAATTAACACTCACCTGACTCCGAGCAGTTAACTGGTGGCGTCACAGCAACGTGCGGAATCTGGGATGGAATTGACACTGAAATTACGGAAAAGCATTTTGATAAAAAAATCCCCGAGAGTTCAGCAGCTCTCTACTTATACAAACCGTATTGTTAAATTATGTATCGCTCTAACTAAATTATATAAAAATTATAATTACCGATCACAGAGGAAAACTGTGAGCTCATTGTGATCAACGTTTTGAATATCCAAATACTAGATAGATTAATTTTTTTGGATACAACTTAAATTAGGATTTCATTCAGTACAAAATTCACTTAAATAAAATCGATAATCTATAACTAATTTATAATATTCAAAGAAATGCAAATATATTCCGTTGCAGCAGTAGAAATGTTCATCCAGACAGGGGACAGAAAACTCTACAGAACCCCAAGTCACCAAGTAATACTTTTATTTCTATTTAATTTGCAGTTTTATGGTTTTTATACCAAATCGAATTTTAATTTAATGCATTAGCAAATAACTTTAGCGGAAGCTTGACACATTTTCAGCAAACTATTAATTTTTCGCTTGCGCACTCTGCAGCACGCGACCGTCTTCACTTCGATTTACTACTCAACTGTCCCAGTATAATTTTTCTGTGCCTTCGCCACCGACACTGCAGACATCGCTGTCTCCCTCCCTCCCATCATGCTCTGCACTCTAAGAAGGTCCCGTAGTATGGCGTGATGCGAAGTTCATATAAAAAAACCTTCTAGAACATTCGATCCCGCCATAATACGGGATCCGCTCTCTCAGCCACATGGTGGGGAGAGGCAGACACCGATATCTGCATTGCGGCACGGCGAAATGGAACGCGTGCGATTGCAGATCACAGGGTGACCTCAAAACGTCTCAATCAATAACACAGGGCGGCCTTACAAAACAGGTGGTGTTCATCACTTTGAACCGGTACAACAGCTGGAAAAGGCCACCAACCAGATTCTACCTCAGCCACTACCACATATCTCTGGCGTGAAAAACCCCCATCGGGGTGCCCTTCAAGGTTTCTAGCCGATAGCAAGAGTTCCCCAACACTTCGACCACTCTACCCGGCACAACTGTTGGTGCCAACTTAGCGCAGAAGTGGGTTGCCTGATTACTAAGTGGAAAATTTCGGCGGGTCACCTTTTGACCAACCTTGAAGGACCGAACCCTCGACCTGAGGTTATATGTTCGGGTGTCTTTCATAAGAGCATCCTGTATCCGTTTTCTCACTGACTCGTGAATTATCTCTCGATCATCGGAGCGATTCCGCCTAACTGAGCCGTCGTTTAATTTTCCCAACTTCCTCAATACATCGAACTCTTTACCGTGAGTAATCATGTGTTGTCCGAAAAGCACAAAGTAAGGCGCATAGCCAATTGATTGGTGGAGACTGTTTCTTAGCGCACAGTTGATGCTACTGAGATATTCGTCCCATAGCCTCTGGTCGGATCTCACATAAGAGCGGAGAGCTTCGTTAATCGATCGATTAACCCTCTCTGAGGCGTTAGCCTGAGGGGAATACATGGCAGTAAGAACGAACGAATGAACTGACGTCCATTGTCAGTCATAATGGTCTGTGGTACGCCGAAGCAGTAAAAGATGTGGTCCTGGAGAAATTCCAGGATGGGAGTGGTCGTAAACTTACGCAACGAGTGGTCGGCTTCAGGAAAGTAAACTTGGAAAAGTGATCCTTTACAATAAGAATACCAATATTCCTGCGCTTTGTTCGAGGAAATGGACTTATGAGATCCATATACAAGCGTTGGAACGGGCGTTCGGTAACTTCCAACGCTCCCATGGGAGGGCGCAATATTCTAGTGGGTACTTTTGAGGTGTGGCATAACTCGCAATTTGCAATATACTTGCACACTTGCGCTCTGAGACCAGGCCAATACAGATGACGACGAATCTTCTCCAATGTTTTAGCCATTCCGGCATGGGCGGACGTAGGGATATCGTGAGCTGCCTGAATTACGGTATCTCGAAGCTCCAACGGAACATATAACTTCCACCCTAGATCGTCAACATTGTCATCACCAGTGGAGAATTCGGTGCGGTGGTAAAGGTAGCCATCCACCACTAGAAAGTCGCAATATTGTTCGCCAGCGAACTGCTCCTTCAATTTATTGTACTCAGCCGAGTGGAAGGCCGGAGACGCCAGATCGATGGCCGGCTCACCGTCGAGCCCAAGGGACGACAACTCCCCCAGGGAATCGTCTTCCATCGACCTCGACAGCGCGTCCGCCACGACGTTTGCTGCACCTTTTCGGTGTTCGATGGTGAAGTCAAAACCTTGTAATTTCAATGACCACCGGGCTAATCGTCCCGTGAAGTCCCTCTGACTCATTAGCCATTTCAGACAAGAGTGATCGGTGACCACCTTAAACTTATGCTCTTCGATATACATCCTGAATTTCCTAATCCCCAATATCACCGCCAAACATTCGAGCTCGGAAACGGTATAGTTGCACTGGGCTTTATTCAATTTTTGCGACATATACGCGATAGGTCGTTCGTGTCCGCCTTTTTTGCATTGCGCCAACACCGCTCCAACCCCCCGTTGACTGGCGTCACACTGTACAATGAATGGTTTGGAGTAATCAGGGTGCATTAGGAACGGAGCTTCTGTAAGAAGTTATTTGATGGTGTCAAAGGCCTGTGGAGCCAGAGGTCCCCACATGAAATTTTTGCTCTTCGTCAGCAACTCGGTCAGATGGAACGTGACCGTCGAGAAATTTGGAATGAACTTGCGGTACCATCCCACCATACCTAGAAATCGGCGCACTTGTTTGGTTGTTTTCGGAATAGGATATTCCCTGATTGCTTTGACCTTATCAGGGTCAGTATGTAATGTGCCGTTACCAACTACATAACCCAAGTAGCTGTTACTTCAGACAAACAAAATACGCTTTTCGACACGTTAATGGTCAGACCGGCCTTGCGTAAGCACCTCGCCACTTCGGTCAGATGAAACATATGCTCGTCGAACGAGCTTGACAGAATCAGCAAGTCATCAAGATACACAAATACTCTGGATTTCAAAGTATAGGGGATCACGCAATCCATTAGCCTATATATGGTCTGGGGTGCGTTGCACAACCCGAAAGGCATTCGGGTAAATTGATAGTGAGGTCGGTTGGGTACCGTAAAGGCGGTCTTCTCCTTGGAGGTCTTTTCAAGGCAAATCTGCCAAAATGCATCCTTCAAATCCACTTTCGAAATGAAATTCACCGGAGGTAGTCTACTCAAGATGCCATCTACATTTGGCAGGGGATAGGCATCCTTAACAGTGACCTCATTAAGCTTGCGAGAATCCAGACAAAAACGCACTTTACCAGACTTGACTATCAAAACCCCAGGCGACGACCAAGCTGATCCGCTTGCCTCCTCTATCACGCCCATCGACAACATTCGATCCAACTCTTCACAGAGCAGCTTTTCCCGAGCGGGCGAGATCAGATAGTACCGTTGTTTTATGGGTCTGGCCACTCCCGTGTCAATCAAGTGGTTTTTCCCAGTCCCTACCGTTCCGAGGACGGGAACTATTCAACCGTTTGTTCTGAGCATCCGTCAATGCCACCATATTCGGAACATCTCTTTCGAGAGACGTGATCTCAGGTGCTCTTAAACCTGTAAATTGAAGGTCAAATTCTTCCCAAAAGTCGATCCCACAAATCACATCGGACTTAATGGACGGAATAATTAAAAATTTAAAAGGCTTTGCGCGGTCATTAAAATGCACTAACGCAGAAAAGTAACCTGCCACGAATTGTACTTATCCATCAGCTGTTTTTATCTTCCCGGTAAACTTCTCAAACGAACTAGACTCCTTTAGAAGCGCTTCAGCTAAGGTGCTTCCTATTACGCTCACATTCGCACCACTGTCTAACAACGCTAAATATATGTTGCCATTCAACGACAAATTAATATAGGGCCGTGAATCGTGAGGTTTTGGATACTAACGAGGAAATCACCATTTTCCGAAAACGCTTCACTTGGTTCCAAAAGCTACGAAGACGTAAGGTTTTGCGTTTACGTCGTAAATTCGTGGAGGAAAGTTCAGCTCGCCTACGCTGATATTTGGCGAGTCGAATGTGATACGGCACAAGCTCGCGACTGGGAGGAGACCCGGTCAATGGACCAGTCGAACCAGGACGTTGTGAGTTAGGCGGTCGTTGAGCAATAGTAATAATCGGAGTTACTGAGGTTAGTGTTGGTGGTGCGGACGACGGTGATGCGGGAAGGCTCCGGTCGTCCTTGCTTGAGCTCCCGCTCTCGAGTTTTCCGATCGAGAAAGACAGGTTGGGCAATTGGGTCTATAAATGTTTAGCGCCCCATAGCCATAGCAAAAGATTCTACGAGGTAATACTTCGCAATCTTGAAATTGGTGGCCCTCTGCATCACAGTTCCAACACTTCGAGTTTTGCCGGTCTGTCATCGCGCACAGGTCTTGTGGCGCGTCATGCACCGCCAAACCATCCTCCCAGCCGTCCGACTCCACTACGGCCAACTTTCGCCTACCTGTGCCAAATCTAGACGGGGTCGAATAACCTTCCCTCATAAAGTTTTCGTGCCTATGGCACTCGCGCCTTAAATCGTTTAAATCAAATATCCGAACATGTAATAACTCATGTCGCAAAACTGGGGTCAGATTATGCGCCAGGATTTCCAATAGTGCAGGGTCGCTCAACGGCGCTCCCAATCAATCATTCATCGAAAGCACATCATCGAAAGCACGCCGAAGCTTTTAAAAGAGGTGTAAATTGACACTACTCCCACTTTCTCCCTTCCCACTAACTTTTTCCCTTCTAAACCAACGAATGCTTTGCATGGATAGGGGGCATCCCCTGTGTTTGGTTCTATCTGCCATAAAAAAAAATCTAGAAAATCGTCAAACTTTTCACCCGATCTTTGTTTCCGTCTACGAATGTTTTCGCTGAACTCGTAGTCTGTCAAGTAATTTCGGAATTTGATGCGAAGTTGGTCGCATAAGGCAGGCCAAGCCAATCGGCTTACTTGGCGATGATGTCGCCAGAACCAGTCTCCTGCCTTTTCTCCGAAGAGCAAATGAGCATGTTGACAGAGAGATGAGAAATCGTTATTCAGGCATTGAGACGTCAGGGCATTTACGCGATAAATGAACTCATCGACGTTCATTCCTCCAGCGTCTCCCGTAAATCTTAAAGTTATTACAACAAAAGATGCGTATGATGGTGATTCAGCAAGCACACCAAATTGAAAATTTAGGAATTAAGTTACAGAGCAGCGATCCCCTCATCCAAGCGACCCGCATACTTCCACCCATTCCATCAAGGCGACAAAGGCCGTAGCCCATCATCATCCATGTCCTCCGTCAGGGTCCTCAGTAGCGACCACTAGAGAAAACATAAGAATTCAGGGGCTAAACTACAAAAAAATTTAATTTGGGCGTCATTTAACGAGTCATTAACGATTATTAGCCATTAAGGGAAATCTCCAATTGGACAAGGCCTCAATATTAACAATATTCACAACAATATATGGTTGGTCAAGCGAGCATCTTTGGCGAGTTGCGCAACCGAGAAAACTCCCACTTGGCAAGATCTCGAGCCAAGAGAATACTCAATTTAAAGTGAGTTATATACAAAAATTCTCAAAAAAAATATTAACATCAATGATTTCTTCTTCTGCCGAATGACTCGAAAGGCAAGCAATCGCAAGAAGAAATGATTCAGCGGTACGCATCGAACCTAAACAATTCAATCGCGTAAATCCAGCGAGAATCAATTTAGAAACCACGAGAAAACCAAAAGTTAATCAATTTAATTACAAAAAATAATTACAGTCACTACTGATCCTTTTGCTTCACTGTACTGAAACTCGGAAGAAATCGGACAGATAAAAAAAAATTGTAGAGTGGGCAGAGTGGGACCAGAATCCGGCCCCACGTTAGGCGCCATTTTGTAACGAAGGGGGGTGGGAGGTATGGTGGGTGTTTGGAAATGGAATAAAATTCTAACGATTTCATTGATATCTCATTAAATTAACATTACGAAAAGGAAAGGGGGAAAACAAAAAAAAATTCCTAGATTTCAGAGCAAACAATTGGTAAGCACTTTTGGTTTTAATACATATTTCAAATTATTAGTAATACATATTTCAAATTGAAAGTCATACATATTTCAAATTAAAAGTAATACATATTTCATTAGTTATCAATGGTTATTCAAAATGTTGCAAGGGTTAGAAATGTTATTTCTCCGGGACAAAATGCAAATTGTACATTGTTTAAAATTAACACTCACCTGACTCCGAGCAGTTAACTGGTGGCGTCACAGCAACGTGCGGAATCTGGGATGGAATTGACACTGAAATTACGGAAAAGCATTTTGATAAAAAAATCCCCGAGAGTTCAGCAGCTCTCTACTTATACAAACCGTATTGTTAAATTATGTATCGCTCTAACTAAATTATATAAAAATTATAATTACCGATCACAGAGGAAAACTGTGAGCTCATTGTGATCAACGTTTTGAATATCCAAATACTAGATAGATTAATTTTTTTGGATACAACTTAAATTAGGATTTCATTCAGTACAAAATTCACTTAAATAAAATCGATAATCTATAACTAATTTATAATATTCAAAGAAATGCAAATATATTCCGTTGCAGCAGTAGAAATGTTCATCCAGACAGGGGACAGAAAACTCTACAGAACCCCAAGTCACCAAGTAATACTTTTATTTCTATTTAATTTGCAGTTTTATGGTTTTTATACCAAATCGAATTTTAATTTAATGCATTAGCAAATAACTTTAGCGGAAGCTTGACACATTTTCAGCAAACTATTAATTTTTCGCTTGCGCACTCTGCAGCACGCGACCGTCTTCACTTCGATTTACTACTCAACTGTCCCAGTATAATTTTTCTGTGCCTTCGCCACCGACACTGCAGACATCGCTGTCTCCCTCCCTCCCATCATGCTCTGCACTCTAAGAAGGTCCCGTAGTATGGCGTGATGCGAAGTTCATATAAAAAAACCTTCTAGAACATTCGATCCCGCCATAATACGGGATCCGCTCTCTCAGCCACATGGTGGGGAGAGGCAGACACCGATATCTGCATTGCGGCACGGCGAAATGGAACGCGTGCGATTGCAGATCACAGGGTGACCTCAAAACGTCTCAATCAATAACACAGGGCGGCCTTACAAAACAGGTGGTGTTCATCACTTTGAACCGGTACAACAGCTGGAAAAGGCCACCAACCAGATTCTACCTCAGCCACTACCACATATCTCTGGCGTGAAAAACCCCCATCGGGGTGCCCTTCAAGGTTTCTAGCCGATAGCAAGAGTTCCCCAACACTTCGACCACTCTACCCGGCACAACTGTTGGTGCCAACTTAGCGCAGAAGTGGGTTGCCTGATTACTAAGTGGAAAATTTCGGCGGGTCACCTTTTGACCAACCTTGAAGGACCGAACCCTCGACCTGAGGTTATATGTTCGGGTGTCTTTCATAAGAGCATCCTGTATCCGTTTTCTCACTGACTCGTGAATTATCTCTCGATCATCGGAGCGATTCCGCCTAACTGAGCCGTCGTTTAATTTTCCCAACTTCCTCAATACATCGAACTCTTTACCGTGAGTAATCATGTGTTGTCCGAAAAGCACAAAGTAAGGCGCATAGCCAATTGATTGGTGGAGACTGTTTCTTAGCGCACAGTTGATGCTACTGAGATATTCGTCCCATAGCCTCTGGTCGGATCTCACATAAGAGCGGAGAGCTTCGTTAATCGATCGATTAACCCTCTCTGAGGCGTTAGCCTGAGGGGAATACATGGCAGTAAGAACGAACGAATGAACTGACGTCCATTGTCAGTCATAATGGTCTGTGGTACGCCGAAGCAGTAAAAGATGTGGTCCTGGAGAAATTCCAGGATGGGAGTGGTCGTAAACTTACGCAACGAGTGGTCGGCTTCAGGAAAGTAAACTTGGAAAAGTGATCCTTTACAATAAGAATACCAATATTCCTGCGCTTTGTTCGAGGAAATGGACTTATGAGATCCATATACAAGCGTTGGAACGGGCGTTCGGTAACTTCCAACGCTCCCATGGGAGGGCGCAATATTCTAGTGGGTACTTTTGAGGTGTGGCATAACTCGCAATTTGCAATATACTTGCACACTTGCGCTCTGAGACCAGGCCAATACAGATGACGACGAATCTTCTCCAATGTTTTAGCCATTCCGGCATGGGCGGACGTAGGGATATCGTGAGCTGCCTGGATTACGGTATCTCGAAGCTCCAACGGAACATATAACTTCCACCCTAGATCGTCAACATTGTCATCACCAGTGGAGAATTCGGTGCGGTGGTAAAGGTAGCCATCCACCACTAGAAAGTCGCAATATTGTTCGCCAGCGAACTGCTCCTTCAATTTATTGTACTCAGCCGAGTGGAAGGCCGGAGACGCCAGATCGATGGCCGGCTCACCGTCGAGCCCAAGGGACGACAACTCCCCCAGGGAATCGTCTTCCATCGACCTCGACAGCGCGTCCGCCACGACGTTTGCTGCACCTTTTCGGTGTTCGATGGTGAAGTCAAAACCTTGTAATTTCAATGACCACCGGGCTAATCGTCCCGTGAAGTCCCTCTGACTCATTAGCCATTTCAGACAAGAGTGATCGGTGACCACCTTAAACTTATGCTCTTCGATATACATCCTGAATTTCCTAATCCCCAATATCACCGCCAAACATTCGAGCTCGGAAACGGTATAGTTGCACTGGGCTTTATTCAATTTTTGCGACATATACGCGATAGGTCGTTCGTGTCCGCCTTTTTTGCATTGCGCCAACACCGCTCCAACCCCCCGTTGACTGGCGTCACACTGTACAATGAATGGTTTGGAGTAATCAGGGTGCATTAGGAACGGAGCTTCTGTAAGAAGTTATTTGATGGTGTCAAAGGCCTGTGGAGCCAGAGGTCCCCACATGAAATTTTTGCTCTTCGTCAGCAACTCGGTCAGATGGAACGTGACCGTCGAGAAATTTGGAATGAACTTGCGGTACCATCCCACCATACCTAGAAATCGGCGCACTTGTTTGGTTGTTTTCGGAATAGGATATTCCCTGATTGCTTTGACCTTATCAGGGTCAGTATGTAATGTGCCGTTACCAACTACATAACCCAAGTAGCTGTTACTTCAGACAAACAAAATACGCTTTTCGACACGTTAATGGTCAGACCGGCCTTGCGTAAGCACCTCGCCACTTCGGTCAGATGAAACATATGCTCGTCGAACGAGCTTGACAGAATCAGCAAGTCATCAAGATACACAAATACTCTGGATTTCAAAGTATAGGGGATCACGCAATCCATTAGCCTATATATGGTCTGGGGTGCGTTGCACAACCCGAAAGGCATTCGGGTAAATTGATAGTGAGGTCGGTTGGGTACCGTAAAGGCGGTCTTCTCCTTGGAGGTCTTTTCAAGGCAAATCTGCCAAAATGCATCCTTCAAATCCACTTTCGAAATGAAATTCACCGGAGGTAGTCTACTCAAGATGCCATCTACATTTGGCAGGGGATAGGCATCCTTAACAGTGACCTCATTAAGCTTGCGAGAATCCAGACAAAAACGCACTTTACCAGACTTGACTATCAAAACCCCAGGCGACGACCAAGCTGATCCGCTTGCCTCCTCTATCACGCCCATCGACAACATTCGATCCAACTCTTCACAGAGCAGCTTTTCCCGAGCGGGCGAGATCAGATAGTACCGTTGTTTTATGGGTCTGGCCACTCCCGTGTCAATCAAGTGGTTTTTCCCAGTCCCTACCGTTCCGAGGACGGGAACTATTCAACCGTTTGTTCTGAGCATCCGTCAATGCCACCATATTCGGAACATCTCTTTCGAGAGACGTGATCTCAGGTGCTCTTAAACCTGTAAATTGAAGGTCAAATTCTTCCCAAAAGTCGATCCCACAAATCACATCGGACTTAATGGACGGAATAATTAAAAATTTAAAAGGCTTTGCGCGGTCATTAAAATGCACTAACGCAGAAAAGTAACCTGCCACGAATTGTACTTATCCATCAGCTGTTTTTATCTTCCCGGTAAACTTCTCAAACGAACTAGACTCCTTTAGAAGCGCTTCAGCTAAGGTGCTTCCTATTACGCTCACATTCGCACCACTGTCTAACAACGCTAAATATATGTTGCCATTCAACGACAAATTAATATAGGGCCGTGAATCGTGAGGTTTGGATACTAACGAGGAAATCACCATTTTCCGAAAACGCTTCACTTGGTTCCAAAAGCTACGAAGACGTAAGGTTTTGCGTTTACGTCGTAAATTCGTGGAGGAAAGTTCAGCTCGCCTACGCTGATATTTGGCGAGTCGAATGTGATACGGCACAAGCTCGCGACTGGGAGGAGACCCGGTCAATGGACCAGTCGAACCAGGACGTTGTGAGTTAGGCGGTCGTTGAGCAATAGTAATAATCGGAGTTACTGAGGTTAGTGTTGGTGGTGCGGACGACGGTGATGCGGGAAGGCTCCGGTCGTCCTTGCTTGAGCTCCCGCTCTCGAGTTTTCCGATCGAGAAAGACAGGTTGGGCAATTGGGTCTATAAATGTTTAGCGCCCCATAGCCATAGCAAAAGATTCTACGAGGTAATACTTCGCAATCTTGAAATTGGTGGCCCTCTGCATCACAGTTCCAACACTTCGAGTTTTGCCGGTCTGTCATCGCGCACAGGTCTTGTGGCGCGTCATGCACCGCCAAACCATCCTCCCAGCCGTCCGACTCCACTACGGCAAACTTTCGCCTACCTGTGCCAAATCTAGACGGGGTCGAATAACCTTCCCTCATAAAGTTTTCGTGCCTATGGCACTCGCGCCTTAAATCGTTTAAATCAAATATCCGAACATGTAATAACTCATGTCGCAAAACTCGGGTCAGGTTATGCGTCAGGATTTCCAACAGTGCAGGGTCGCTCAACGGCGCTCCCAATCGATCATTCATCGAAAGCACATCATCGAAAGCACGTCGAAGCTTTTAAAAGAGGTGTAAATCGACACTACTCCCACTTTCTCCCTTCCCACTATCTTTTTCCCTTCTAAACCAACGAAGGCTTTGCATGGATAGGGGGCTTCCCCTGTGTTTGGTTCTATCTGCCATAAAAAAAAATCTAGAAAATCGTCAAACTTTTCACCCGATCTTTGTTTCCGTCTACGAATGTTTTCGCTGAACTCGTAGTCTGTCAAGTAATTTCGGAATTTGTTGCGAAGTTGGTCGCATAAGGCAGGCCAAGCCAATCGGCTTACTTGGCGATGATGTCGCCAGAACCAGTCTCCTGCCTTTTCTCCGAAGAGCAAATGAGCATGTTGACAGAGAGATGAGAAATCGTTATTCAGGCATTGAGACGTCAGGGCATTTACGCGATAAATGAACTCATCGACGTTCATTCCTCCAGCGTCTCCCGTAAATCTTAAAGTTATTACAACAAAAGATGCGTATGATGGTGATTCAGCAAGCACACCAAATTGAAAATTTAGGAATTAAGTTACAGAGCAGCGATCCCCTCATCCAAGCGACCCGCATACTTCCACCCATTCCATCAAGGCGACAAAGGCCGTAGCCCATCATCATCCATGTCCTCCGTCAGGGTCCTCAGTAGCGACCACTAGAGAAAACATAAGAATTCAGGGGCTAAACTACAAAAAAATTTAATTTGGGCGTCATTTAACGAGTCACTAACGATTATTAGCCATTAAGGGAAATCTCCAATTGGACAAGGCCTTAATATTAACAATATTCACAACAATATATGGTTGGTCAAGCGAGCATCTTTGGCGAGTTGCGCAACCGAGAAAACTCCCACTTGGCAAGATCTCGAGCCAAGAGAATACTCAATTTAAAGTGAGTTATATACAAAAATTCTCAAAAAAAATATTAACATTAATGATTTATTCTTCTGCCGAATGACTCGAAAGTCAAGCAATCGCAAGAAGAAATGATTCAGCGGTACGCATCGAACCTAAACAATTCAATCGCGTAGATCCAGCGAGAATCAATTTAGAAACCACGAGAAAACCAAAAGTTAATCAATTTAATTACAAAAAAAAATTACAGTCTGTAATGAAACTGTACTGAAACTCGGAAGAAATCGGACAGATAAAAAAAAATTGTAGAGTGGGCAGAGTGGGACCAGAAACCGGCCCCACGTTGGGCGCCATTTTGTAACGAGGGGGGGGGGAGGTATGGGGGTGTTTGCTTAATAAAAAAATATTCAAAAAAAAACCCCGCTGTTGAGGGCTGCTTGGCTCATCCGGCCGTGCTCAGGGAAAGTGGGGGGTTCTTTAACCCCAACAGCGGATTGGATACCCCGGTTACAAACAAACCGACATAGAAGCCAAGACTTACCAAGGCGATACAGACTCTGGATGATGGTGAGCACAAATGCCTAATCACACCCTGACGGCGGGCAGAGACGAATTATGGAGTGGAAGGAAAAAGAGAGAGGCGAGGAGTAGGTGTTGTTTTTCCTCCCCCTGTCTTTACCCAACCAACCTGGCTGGTGCGGTGGTTGCTGTGCACCAGCCCCTTTTGTGCAGGTCGCTCATCCCGAGGGGGTCGCTTACTCCATATCAACTTAGTATTACATAATGATACTCAAAAGTTGTATCTTAATGAGTAATTTTATTAATAATAAAATTATTTCGGTAAAATAAAAATAAGAAAAACTTACAAAATGATTTCGGTGTTGTTGTATAGAAATAGCGAAAACAAATGGAACTTCATAAAATTCTAACGATTTCATTGATATCTCATTAAATTAACATTACGAAAAGGAAAGGGAGAAAACAAAAAAAAATTGCTAGATTTCAGAGCAAACAATTGGTAAGCACTTTTGGTTTTAATACATATTTCAAATTATTAGTAATACATATTTCAAATTAAAAGTCATACATATTTCAAATTAAAAGTAATACATATTTCATTAGTTATCAATGGTTATTCAAAATGTTGCAAGGGTTAGAAATGTTATTTCTCCGGGACAAAAAACCCAGCGGGGGTTTTTTTTGAATATTTTTTTATTAAGCAAACACCCCCCATACCTACCCCCCCCCCCTCGTTACAAAATGGCGCCCAACGTGGGGCCGGATTCTGGTCCCACTCTGCCCACTCTACAATTTTTTTTTATCTGTCCGATTTCTTCCGAGTTTCAGTACAGTGGAGCAAAAGGATCAATAGTGACTGTAATTTTTTTTTTAATTAAATTGATTAACTTTTGGTTTTCTCGTGGTTTCTAAATTGATTCTCGCTGGATCTACGCGATTGAATTGTTTAGGTTTGATGCGTACCGCTGAATCATTTCTTCTTGCGATTGCTTGACTTTCGAGTCATTCGGCAGAAGAATAAATCATTAATGTTAATGTTTTTTTTGAGAATTTTTGTATATAACTCACTTTAAATTGAGTATTCTCTTGGCTCGAGATCTTGCCAAGTGGGAGTTTTCTCGGTTGCGCAACTCGCCAAAGATGCTCGCTTGACCAACCATATATTGTTGTGAATATTGTTAATATTGAGGCCTTGTCCAATTGGAGATTTCCCTTAATGATTAATAATCGTTAGTGACTCGTTGGATGACGCCCAAATTAAATTTTTTTTGTAGTTTAGCTCCTGAATTCTTATGTTTTCTCTAGTGGTCGCTACTGAGGACCCTGACGGAGGACATGGATGATGATGGGCTACGGCCTTTGTCGCCTTGATGGAATGGGTGGAAGTATGCGGGTCGCTTGGATGAGGGGATCGCTGCTCTGTAACTTAATTCCTAAATTTTCAATTTGGTGTGCTTGCTGAATCACCATCATACGCATCTTTTGTTGTAATAACTTTAAGATTTACGGGAGACGCTGGAGGAATGAACGTCGATGAGTTCATTTATCGCGTAAATGCCCTGACGTCTCAATGCCTGAATAACGATTTCTCATCTCTCTGTCAACATGCTCATTTGCTCTTCGGAGAAAAGGCAGGAGACTGGTTCTGGCGACATCATCGCCAAGTAAGCCGATTGGCTTGGCCTGCCTTATGCGACCAACTTCGCATCAAATTCCGAAATTACTTGACAGACTACGAGTTCAGCGAAAACATTCGTAGACGGAAACAAAGATCGGGTGAAAAGTTTGACGATTTTCTAGATTTTTTTTTATGGCAGATAGAACCAAACACAGGGGATGCCCCCTATCCATGCAAAGCATTCGTTGGTTTAGAAGGGAAAAAGTTAGTGGGAAGGGAGAAAGTGGGAGTAGTGTCGATTTACACCTCTTTTAAAAGCTTCGACGTGCTTTCGATGATGTGCTTTCGATGAATGATCGATTGGGAGCGCCGTTGAGCGACCCTGCACTATTGGAAATCCTGGCGCATAACCTGACCCCAGTTTTGCGACATGAGTTATTACATGTTCGGATATTTGATTTAAACGATTTAAGGCGCGAGTGCCATAGGCACGAAAACTTTATGAGGGAAGGCTATTCGACCCCGTCTAGATTTGGCACAGGTAGGCGAAAGTTGGCCGTAGTGGAGTCGGACGGCTGGGAGGATGGTTTGGCGGTGCATGACGCGCCACAAGACCTGTGCGCGATGACAGACCGGCAAAACTCGAAGTGTTGGAACTGTGATGCAGAGGGCCACCAATTTCAAGATTGCGAAGTATTACCTCGTAGAATCTTTTGCTATGGCTGTGGGGCGCTAAACATTTATAGACCCAATTGTCCAACCTGTCTTTCTCGATCGGAAAACTCGAGAGCGGGAGCTCAAGCAAGGACGACCGGAGCCTTCCCGCATCACCGTCGTCCGCACCACCAACACTAACCTCAGTAACTCCGATTATTACTATTGCTCAACGACCGCCTAACTCACAACGTCCTGATTCGACTTGTCCATTGACCGGGTCTCCTCCCAGTCGCGAGCTTGTGCCGTATCACATTCGACTCGCCAAATATCAGCGTAGGCGAGCTGAAATTTTCTCCACGAAATTACGACGTAAACGCAAAACCTTACGTCTTCGTAGCTTTTGGAACCAAGTGAAGCGTTTTCGGAAAATGGTGATTTCCTCGTTAGTATCCAAACCTCACGATTCACGACCCTATATTAATTTCTCGTTAAATGGCAACATATATTTAGCGTTGTTAGACAGTGGTGCGAATGTGAGCGTAATAGGAAGCACCTTAGCTGAAGCGCTTCTAAAGGAGTCTAGTTCGTTTGAGAAGTTTACCGGAAAGATAAAAACAGCTGATGGACAAGTACAATTCGTGGCAGGTTACTTTTCTGCGTTAGTGCATTTTAATGACCGCGCAAAGCCTTTTAAATTTTTAATTATTCCGTCCATTAAGTCCGATGTGATTTGTGGAATCGACTTTTGGGAAGAATTTGACCTACAAATTACAGGTTTAAGAGCACCTGAGATCGCGTCTCTCGAAAGAGATGTTCCGAATATGGTGGCATTGACGGATGCTCAGAACAAATGGTTGAATAGTCTCGTCCAGTCGTTCCCGTCCTCGGAACGGTAGGGACTGGGAAAAACCACTTTGGTCGAGCACGTGATTGACACGGGAGTGGCCAGACCCATAAAACAACGGTACTATCCGATCTCGCCCGCTCGGGAAAAACTGCTCTGTGAAGAGTTGGATCGAATGTTGTCGATGGGCGTGATAGAGGAGGCAAGCGGATCAGCTTGGTCGTCGCCTGGGGTTTTGATAGTCAAGTCTGGTAAAGTGCGTTTTTGTCTGGATTCTCGCAAGCTTAATGAGGTCACTGTTAAGGATGCCTATCCCCTGACAAATATAGATGGCATATTGAGTAAACTACCTCCGGTGAATTTCATTTCGAAAGTGGATTTGAAGGATGCATTTTGGCAGATTTGCCTTGGAAAGACCTCCAAGGAGAAGACCGCCTTTACGGTACCCAACCGACCTCACTATCAATTTACCCCAATGCCTTTCGGGTTGTGCAACGCACCCCAGACCATGTGTAGGCTAATGGATTGCGTGATCCCCTATACTTTATATGCATGTGTTTCATCTGACCGAAGTGGCGAGGTGCTTACGCAAAGCCGGTCTGACCATTAACGTGTCGAAAAGCGTATTTTGTTTGTCTGAGGTAACAGCTACTTGGGTTATGTAGTTGGTAACGGCACATTACATACTGACCCTGATAAGGTCAAAGCAATCAGGGAATATCCTATTCCGAAAACAACCAAACAAGTGCGCCGATTTCTAGGTATGGTGGGATGGTACCGCAAGTTCATTCCAAATTTCTCGACGGTCACGTTCCATCTGACCGAGTTGCTGACGAAGAGCAAAAATTTCATGTGGGGACCTCTGGCTCCACAGGCCTTTGACACCATCAAATAACTTCTTACAGAAGCTCCGTTCCTAATGCACCCTGATTACTCCAAACCATTCATTGTACAGTGTGACGCCAGTCAACGGGGGGTTGGAGCGGTGTTGGCGCAATGCAAAAAAGGCGGACACGAACGACCTATCGCGTATATGTCGCAAAAATTGAATAAAGCCCAGTGCAACTATACCGTTTCCGAGCTCGAATGTTTGGCGGTGATATTGGGGATTAGGAAATTCAGGATGTATATCGAAGAGCATAAGTTTAAGGTGGTCACCGATCACTCTTGTCTGAAATGGCTAATGAGTCAGAGGGACTTCACGGGACGATTAGCCCGGTGGTCATTGAAATTACAAGGTTTTGACTTCACCATCGAACACCGAAAAGGTGCAGCAAACGTCGTGGCGGACGCGCTGTCGAGGTCGATGGAAGACGATTCCCTGGGGGAGTTGTCGTCCCTTGGGCTCGACGGTGAGCCGGCCATCGATCTGGCGTCTCCGGCCTTCCACTCGGCTGAGTACAATAAATTGAAGGAGCAGTTCGCTGGCGAACAATATTGCGACTTTCTAGTGGTGGATGGCTACCTTCACCACCGCACCGAATTCTCCACTGGTGATGACAATGTTGACGATCTAGGGTGGAAGTTATATGTTCCGTTGGAGCTTCGAGATACCGTAATCCAGGCAGCTCACGATATCCCTACGTCCGCCCATGCCGGAATGGCTAAAACATTGGAGAAGATTCGTCGTCATCTGTATTGGCCTGGTCTCAGAGCGCAAGTGTGCAAGTATATTGCAAATTGCGAGTTATGCCACACCTCAAAAGTACCCACTCGAATATTGCGCCCTCCCATGGGAGCGTTGGAAGTTACCGAACGCCCGTTCCAACGCTTGTATATGGATCTCATAAGTCCATTTCCTCGAACAAAGCGCAGGAATATTGGTATTCTTATTGTAAAGGATCACTTTTCCAAGTTTACTTTCCTGAAGCCGACCACTCGTTGCGTAAGTTTACGACCACTCCCATCCTGGAATTTCTCCAGGACCACATCTTTTACTGCTTCGGCGTACCACAGACCATTATGACTGACAATGGACGTCAGTTCATGAGTAACGACATGGTCAAGTTTTTTGATAATTTTGGAGTTAAACACGTTCTTACTGCCATGTATTCCCCTCAGGCTAACGCCTCAGAGAGGGTTAATCGATCGATTAACGAAGCTCTCCGCTCTTATGTGAGATCCGACCAGAGGCTATGGGACGAATATCTCAGTAGCATCAACTGTGCGCTAAGAAACAGTCTCCACCAATCAATTGGCTATGCGCCTTACTTTGTGCTTTTCGGACAACACATGATTACTCACGGTAAAGAGTTCGATGTATTGAGGAAGTTGGGAAAATTAAACGACGGCTCAGTTAGGCGGATTCGCTCCGATGATCGAGAGATAATTCACGAGTCAGTGAGAAAACGGATACAGGATGCTCTTATGAAAAACACCCGAACATGTAACCTCAGGTCGAGGGTTCGGTCCTTCAAGGTTGGTCAAAAGGTGACCCGCCGAAATTTTCCACTTAGTAATCAGGCAACCCACTTCTGCGCTAAGTTAGCACCAACAGTTGTGCCGGGTAGAGTGGTCGAAGTGTTGGGGAACTCTTGCTATCGGCTAGAAACCTTGAAGGGCACCCCGATGGGGGTTTTTCACGCCAGAGATATGTGGTAGTGGCTGAGGTAGAATCTGGTTGGTGGCCTTTTCCAGCTGTTGTACCGGTTCAAAGTGATGAACACCACCTGTTTTGTAAGGCCGCCCTGTGTTATTGATTGAAACGTTTTGAGGTCACCCTGTGATCTGCAATCGCACGCGTTCCATTTCGCCGTGCCGCAATGCAGATATCGGTGTCTGCCTCTCCCCACCATGTGGCTGAGAGAGCGGATCCCGTATTATGGCGGGATCGAATGTTCTAGAAGGTTTTTTTATATGAACTTCGCATCACGCCATACTACGGGACCTTCTTAGAGTGCAGAGCATGATGGGAGGGAGGGAGACAGCGATGTCTGCAGTGTCGGGTGCGAAGGCACAGAAAAATTATACTGGGACAGTTGAGTAGTAAATCGAAGTGAAGACGGTCGCGTGCTGCAGAGTGCGCAAGCGAAAAATTAATAGTTTGCTGAAAATGTGTCAAGCTTCCGCTAAAGTTATTTGCTAATGCATTAAATTAAAATTCGATTTGGTATAAAAACCATAAAACTGCAAATTAAATAGAAATAAAAGTATTACTTGGTGACTTGGGATTCTTAATCATCGCCAGCAAACGAAAAACTTCCATATACTATAGTGATTATATAAATGCGCATAAAACGCTTCTCATAAGGTCGTCAGTTTTGTGGCTCATCTTCTAAGTATCTACTGCAGGAGCAGCATATACCTTCAATTTTCTATCATCAATGTGACCAAGTCTTGAGTAGCCGCATCGGAGCAAGGATGGAGCGGAGTTGGCTGTCCCAATGAAGCCACACATGCCACACATCGTGTTGGAGCTGCAGTTCGAATAGCTGGTGATTTGTGGTATATGTGTCTGTAGAGTTTTCTGTCCCCTGTCTGGATGAACATTTCTACTGCTGCAACGGAATATATTTGCATTTCTTTGAATATTATAAATTAGTTATAGATTATCGATTTTATTTAAGTGAATTTTGTACTGAATGAAATCCTAATTTAAGTTGTATCCAAAAAAATTAATCTATCTAGTTCCTTCCGGAACTACCGTAAAGAATTGCGTCAGGAGGCAGAGGGAGCATTAAAGCTCAATAGTCAATCGGTACGTCTGTCCTAATTAAAAAACACGTCTGTCCAAGAACTACTGCCCTACCGTCCGAAATTTATACTGGTCTCTGCAGCAGATCTTCTTAATCTTTCGGCTGCTCGTAGTCTGGCGCGCTGTTACTTCAGAAATCGCCTTCCAATTTCCCTCCGACACTAGCATTGTATCGACCATGTTCGTCGGCTCGGAGCCATTCAATACATTGAGTATTTCTCTCTCCGCGGCAAAACGGGAGCACTTGAATAGCACGTGGTGTGAGTCCTCATTCTCGTTGTACTCTGGGCAGATAGGTGACTCATCATTTCCAAATCGATAAAGAGAACTCCGGAAGGCCCCATGTCCCGTCATGAATTGAGTCAGGCAGTAGTCCAATTCCCCATGCTGTCGACTTATCCACCTTTCTATATTTGGGATAAGGGTATATGTCCATCGTCCCTTAGACGACTCGTTCCAGCGCCTCTGCCACTTTTCTATGGAGACTGCCCTCTCGTGGTTGCGTACTTCATCTGCATCGCTCGTTGAACAACAGCGCCTAGCTTCGTCTACCATTAAATCGACAGGCATCATGTTTGCCAAGACAAAGGCCGCTTTCTCCGATACTGTTCGATGCGCGCTGATTACGTGTAGAGCGCTCTAGCCACTACCACAACTCCAATATCGTCGGCAAAACCGATGACATGCACTCCTTCAGGAGCAGGAAGCCTTAGCACACCATCGTACATAATATTCCACAGGAGAGGACCCAGCACTGAGCCTTGAGGAACGCCGGCAGTTATGCTGTACTTTTTGAGCCCATCATCGCTGTCATATAGCAGTTTTCTGGGGCTAAGGTACCTATTAATTACCCTTTGCAGATACACAGGTACCGCCTTTTCTCTCAAAGCATGATGTGCCACCACGATGCCGTGTTAAAAGCGTTTTTTACGTCTAGAGTGATCACAACACAATACTCCTTAGTTCCACCTTTCCACCTCGTACCGTGGATTGCATACTGTGCTATTGAGATGACTGCGCTGAGAGCATCTACCGTGGAATGCCCTCTTCGGAACCCGTGTTGGTTTTCGCTGATCCCCAATGGACCCTCAGTGAACGGCAGTAGTCTCTCGTATATTATTCTCTCGAGAATTTTGGCAACGGTGTCGATGAGACAAATAGGTCTGTATGAAGACGGTTCACCAGGTTGTTTTCCGGGCTTTGGCAACAGAACCAATTTTTGGATCTTCCAGACTGACGGGAAAACTCCTTGCCTCATACAGGACTGCATCACTTCTGCAAAACAACTCGGCTGGTTAAGCAGAAGTTCCTTTAGAGCTGCATTTGGGACATCGTCGGGTCCTGGAGCTTTTTTTATTGCGATTTTCCTTGCCGCCGTATTAATTTCTTCAGGCGTTATGACCAACTCATTCAGCTCTTGCCTCTGTGGGAAAAGAATTCTACGCTCTGAGTGCTGCGGAAATAATTGCGTTACTATCCGCTCGAGCAAAATTGGGCATCTCTCCTGTGAGCGATGATGGATTTTCGCCTTTACATCCTTATACGCGTCACCCCACGGATTCGCATTTGCCTCTCCGCATAGGATCTGGAAGGCTCTCGTTTTTGCTCGCCGATTGAATCTCGGAGAGCCCTTCTTGCTCTCGAAAATTCGGCATGAAATATAGTTCTATCTGTTGCCAGTCTACAGCGCTGAAAACGTCGTTTTGCTTTTAAGCAGTGGTTGCGAAGAATTGCAATCTCCTCGTTCCACCAGGCCTTCCTCGTGTTACTGCTCTCCGTCTAGGCATCGCTGCGTCGCATGCCCTTTTCAACTGCATGGATACTTGTATGGCTTTCTCCTCGGCTCTCAGTGGATAGTCATGCCTCTCCGCGAACGCTTGATTGAGCAGCCTTGCGTCTAGATTATTCGCTTTCCATCCACTCTGGAATTGGCTGATGCTACCCTCTCTGCGTGAAGCCATTTCTACCTTTGCAATTATTGCTTGGTGATCGCTAAAGGTGAACTGTTAGCTAACCTGCCAATCAATGTGTTGCGCCAACGAGCTGCTAGCGAAGGTAATGTCGATCACCGACTCTCTACCATTTTTGCGAAAGGTGCTCACAGCCCCGAATTAACCAGCACGATGTCTAGCGCTGCGAATGCTTCCAATAAAATTCTCCCTCTGCTGTTGGTGCATTTACTGCCCCATTCCGTGGACCAGGCATTGAAGTCTCCTGCTACGATGACAGGATTACGGCTGCGAGCATCTGCTGCGACGTTTGACACCATATGTGTGATTTCATCACTTGTCATACTAGGTGCAGCATAACAGCTGAAAAAATTCATTTTTTTTTACCGGCCACCATAGCGTATGCGAAACTACTGCAAGGATGTTGTTGAACGCTTTGTATAGAATGCCGCCCACATGCCCAAATCGCTGCCCTTTTCGTCGCATCTGTAACCCACAGGCTGCTATCAGGTATTCTATATGGCTCTGAAATAATGGCCACGTCTGCCCTCTCCTCAGAAATTAACTGCTTCAGCAGATCTTGTGCAGCTTCACAGTGGTTGAGATTTATCTGCAGCAGCTTCATTTCTGCTGTGCTTCCATAGCTCTTCTATACGCATGACATCTGCGACTACTTGTAATGTGCTCGTGGGACTCATTTTCGTCTTCAGAGCATAACATGCAATTAGGCGAGTTCTGGCACTCATTGATGTAGTGGCCTTCTATGCCGCAATTTCTGTAACGCTTTGAACGATCAGTGCTTTTGCAGACCTTGGCTATATGGCCAAATTCTAAGCACCGGAAGCACATAAGTGGCTGCTTTGATTCTCGTAATTTGCTGACCGCCCAACCAATTTTAATTTTACCGACTTTTAGAGCTTTAATCGCTGTTTTTACTGGCAAACTGATCAAAGCACCTTTTGTTCCGCGATACGAATTTCGCAATAATTAGACCGCATTATCTGTGACGCCGCTGTATTCTTTCTTAAACGCTGTCACTATATCCTCTTTCGTTGTGACTTCGTCTAAATCTCTACATTCTAAAAGTACCTCTTGTGATAAGGATCTCACTTCGGCTTCATTGCCTAAGAAGGACGAGAGCATCTCCTTGCATTTGCTGGAATCGGCAGAGCTCTTTCCTTCTAGTTCCAGTAGCATCTCTCCTTTCTGCGTTTTGCGGACTCGACGCACGCAGTCGCCGACCTCCTTAAGGCTGGGCTCGTCTTTGACTTTCCTGAGAATATCAGCGTAGCTCCCCTCGCCTCGCGAAGCTATAATAATTGTGTGTGTGTGTGTGTGTGTGTATGTGTGCGTGTGTGTTTTTTAAAATGAGGTGGAAAGCATCGAAAGCCAAGGTGCGAGACTTTAACATGCTAAAACCACCTCCCCCAGGTCTGTCTGTCCTCCCGGAACTACCGTCAAGTACTACGTCGGCAGGCAGATGGAGCTTGACAGCTCAAAAGTCACCAATTAGAGTTCATCGCAAAACAGTTTGTCGTCTTTATTGCCATAACGTCATTGTATTGACATATCAGCCAGTCAATTCACTCTCCTAGCTCGCTCAGCATTTCTAAGCTTTCCGCATATTTGCGCAGATACCTCGCAGACTGCTTCCCACATTCTTTGCGATGTCAGCATCGCCTCCACAATGTTTCTTGGCGAGACCTCCGACCCATAGATGCCTTTCAGCATATTTTGTTCTTCCACGAATCGGGGGCAAATGAAAAAGACGTGATGTGAATTCTCTATTTCATTCACGCACGCAGGACAAAAGGGCGAGGAATCATACCCAAAGCGGTATAGGCAGCTACGAAAAACTCCATGGCCAGTCAGAAACTGCGTAAGAGGAAAGCTCATTTCACCATGCGATCGACTTATCCATCTTTCAATATTTTGGATCAGAGCGAATGTCCAACGACCCTTGTTTGAAGCATTCCAACGGGTTTGCCACCTTTCTACTGAGAGTAAACGCTCTCGCTGCGGGTATATCTCAGCGCCATTACTTTTCGCTGCATACAGTCGATGTGCCTCATCAGCCATTATTTCTATCGGCATCATGCCTGCCAACACAAACGCAGCTTCGTCGGAGGCAGTTCGATAAGCTCTCATCACGCGCAAAGTATTTAGTCGGTGAACTCTTCCAAGCTGCTTCCTATTCGACTTCACTTTTAGGGAGTCTGCCCAAATTGGCGCGGCATACATGAGCACTGATGTTACCACATTAGATAGCAACATTCGCTTGGTGCTTTTCGGTCCACCTATGTTCGGCAGCATCCTGGACAGGGCCGCGTAGCACTTCGAAGCTTTTTTGCAGACATACTCTGCATGCTGTCGGAAACTAAGGCGATCATCAATAAAAACGCCCAAGTACTTTATTGCTCTCTGCGATTGGATGGTAGCACCTCCCACCCTCAGTTGCACTGATTCCACTTTCTTGCGACTACTAATAAGGACGGCTATGTGTGTGTGTGTGTGTGTGTGTGTGTTTTTTTTTCCGTATGAGGGGAAAGGATCGAAAGCCGGCGTGCGGGACTTTAACCACGCTAAAACCCCTCCCCCTAGTCTGTCAGTCCTCCCGGAACTACCGCTAAGTATTACGTCGGGAGGCAGAAGGAGTTTAACACTCAAGCGTTCGTAATCGTCCAATTGTGCGACATTATCTCACCCTAACGTCCCTGTTCACCCCACGTTAGTCGGTCCAGTTCTGTACACTTGCCTTGCCATCATCTGACTGTTACGTGCACGCTCCAGACTGCGCTGCTCTCTCATGACTTTCGCGCACATGGACTTCAACACATCCCACGTTATTGGTTGTCGCAACGACGCCTCTGTCATTTCTCGCGTTTGTGCAAGGCCATCACACTCGAAAAATATGTGGTTTGCATCTTCGCAGAGGTTGGGGCACCGCGCGCAAAATTCCTCAGAGTCATGGCCGTACTTGTAGAGATAACTTCGGAAACATCCATGACCGCTGAGCATCTGCGTCATGTAAAAATCTAGTTCCTCATGGCGTCTCTCTATCCATGTCCTGATCTCTGGTATTAGATGATACGTCCACCTGCCTTTATTGTAATGATCCCATCTCTGCTGCCATTTCGACAAAGTGACATCCTTGATGGTCATGATCTCCTGATGCGTGAGGCCTCTTCCAACCGCCACTCTCATACGGTGCATTTCGTTTAACTCAGCGATAATCAGATCCGCTGGAGGTATTCCTGCCAAAATCCCTGCTGCCTCTTGTGATATGGTACGGAAACCACAGCACACCCTTAGTGCACATAAACGAAATAGTTGGTTCAGCTTCCGCATATTTCCCCTTTTCTTGGCTGCCTTTGCCCAAACAGGTGCCGGGTACATTACCACGGATTGGACGACTTTTGACAGCAACAGCCTATTTTTTTGGCCTGGTCCATATGTATTTGCCATTATACGGGCAAGTGCAGTATATGTCCGCATCGACTTACCACACACCGTCTCTACATGCGCTGCAAAGGACAATCTAGCATCCAGAGTGACTCCCAGATATTTGACAGCAGGTTTTGTGCAAATCATGTTCCCATCAATATTGAGCGTCAGGGATTCCATCCTTTTCCTGCTAGTTATTAACAGGGCCTCCGTTTTCTGGCTAGCCAGCTGCAAGCAGTTTGCTTCAAGCCAGGTTTTGATGCTGCTTACTACGTTGGTAGCTATCTCTTGGAGTCGGTAAAGTTCCTTGGCTACGATTATCACTGCTACATCATCGGCATAACCAATTATTTTAACGCCACTTGGCACTGATATACGAAGGACTGCATCATACATTAAGTTCCAAAGAAGAGGTCCCAATACTGAACCCTGTGGAACTCCGGCTGTCACTTCATACTGTTTTACTCCCGCATTTGTCGTGTAGAGCAGAGTTCTTTCCGCCAAAAAACTCTTTATTATATTTAATATATACTGCGGTGTTTGCAATCGTTCTAACACTTCGCAAATTCGCTTCCAACTGGCGGAGTTAAAGGCATTCTTTACATCTAACGTGACGACTAGACAGTATTTCTTAGTGCCATGTAACCACCGAGTACCTTCAATAGCGTTTTCGGCTATTTCGACTGCCTGATTAAGGGCATCAAGGGTTGAGCGGCCTCTTCGAAATCCATACTGATGATCTGATAATGCTCGGATATCATCTACGTATTGTTGCAAGCGATTTCTAATAATGTACTCCAACACCTTGCCAAGGGCATCGATCATGCAAAGCGGCCGGTAAGAGGCTGGTTCGTTCGCTGGCCTGCCTGGTTTAGGAAGCAGGACCAAACGCTGCACTTTCCAGATTTTTGGGAAAATGCCTTCCCGTAAGCATCTGCTATATAATTGTAGAAACGGTTGAGACTGCATATTAAACGCTATCTTCAGGACTTCATTTGTAATGCCATCCGGTCCGGGCGCCTTTTTATTCTTAAAGGATGTTATTGCTGAACTGACCTCCTCTCTAGAAAGTTCTGGAGGGAGTCCCTCGTATAGTTCTGACGACGGCAGCGTGCATAATTCGTGTCTCGGGAAGAGCGTGGATATTATATTCAGTATATATTCGGCTGAAGTGGGCGTTTGCCGATTTATACACTTAACTTTCGCCATGATTTTCCTATAAGCCCCTCCCCAAGGGTCGACCTCTACATCATTGCACATCGCTTTGAAACACTTCTGCTTGCTATTTCTGATCGCCTTCTTCAGTGGCGCGCCTTGGTATACTTCATTCTATATGTTGTGAGAACGGCCGTACCAATTCCTCGCTGCAGCTTTCTCCGGGCGAATATGCATCTTCTTCTTAATTCAGCGATCTCTTCATTCCACCAATAAACAGGACGGCGCACTAGCCTACTTCCTTTTCTGCACATGGCCGCATCGCAGGCATTGCTTAACCACGAGACAACACGTTTTGCTCCTTCATCAACCGTTAATGATGGCGGAATAGCCGACTGCAGCATTTCCTCCACGACTTCCTTATCCAATGTCTGGATTCTCCACCCTTTCTGACTTGCATTTTGTATGCAATTGGTCCTCATTTCAGCACGGAGATCCGTCACAATAGCACGGTGGTCGCTATTTGTATAAATATAACTAACCTCCCAATCGATATTTCTCACTAACGAACTACTCGCAAAAGTAAGGTCTATAATGGAAGTTCTACCATTTCGTTCGAATGTGCAACTATGACCATCATTTAGTAACACAACATCCAGGTTCGCAAAAGCATCCAGCAGGATTCGGCCCTTTCATTAGTGTAAAGGCTTCCCCATTCAACTGCCCACGCATTAAAATCGCCTGCTATTATCGCTGGATGCGAACTGCGTACATCACTGACCAGGTTGTCAATCACTCCTGTATACTCCGCAAACGTCAGACTCGGCGGGCAGTAGCAACTGTAAATAGTAACCCCTCCTGTCTTTAGGGCGAATTTTCATTTACATCCTCGAATTTTCATTTATTTCCTGCATTGGATACGGGCCACATAACCAGATTGCAGCTTTCCCTGATTCATCGATAAACCATCCAGGCTGGTTTCTATATTGTTCAGCAATGATGGCGACGTCTACTTTTCGCTCGACAACTGTTTGCCTGAGAAGCTCCTGGGCCGTTCACAATGATTCAGGTTAACTTGTAATAGCCTCATCTGCGTATAATGGTTTCAAGCCGACATTTACACTTGCCCATGGGATGGTCGCTTTCTAATTTCTTTTCCGCGCACATAAGGCATGAGGCTGCGTTCTTACAGCCCTTTGCCAGGTGACCTCTTTGTCCACAGTTGTAGCAGCACTTACTTAAGTCAAACTCGCTTTTGCACATTTTAGCGATATGCCCGAATTCCAGGCATTTGTAGCACCGCGGATTATTTTCTGCCCTTCTTATTCTGCACACTGTCCAGCCTATTTTAATTTTGCCTATTTCTAGTAACTTCTTTGCAGCTCCTATAGGTACACTCACGATGGCAGTTTGCGTATCACCATAAGCTTTACGAATTGGCTTGACTTCTACATTTTCTCCCTGTAAATCCTGGCTGACTATAGCACTGGCTGACAATACCTCCTCTTTCGATGTTATTTCGTCCAAATCGCGGATTAGAATTTGAACTTCATTTCCGTAGGACTTAACCTTTGCCTCTTCTCCCAGGATTTTTTCTACTCCCACCTTAAAACTTTGCACATTTTCGGTAGGATTCCATTTGAGCTGTAATGCTAATTCGCTTTTCTGTGTTTTCCTGATCTTAGTGACGTTTTCTCCTAGTGCAGTGAGACTCTTGTCTTCCTTCATTTTTTTTAAAATGTGACTATACGAGAGGCTTCCTGCCTTTTCGATGATTAAAACCTCTGACTTCATTAATTTGATGGGCGCGAGCGGTCGGTTTTTTGCCTTTTTCCCTTCCACCACTCTCAGTCCCTCATTACTGGACTTCTCCGTGTTTTCAGTGGGTTCATTCCCACCATTTCCACCTACGTTAGGATTTTCCACTACTTTCGTCTTCTTCGCGGGCGACTGCTTCGATTCCTGTGCCCGGTCTCTGACTCGCTTTGGTGTGCCTTCTTTTATGCGTTTTATGAGCGGCGAGGTTTGCGTTTTTTTATCCACCACCATCTTTTGCTCCTCCACCCCTTTGCAACTCTTTCCAGAAGCGGTCTTAGTGCTGTTCGCTTGCTTCAGTACCTCTAAAGCCGACTTTTCGTATAACCCAACAATGGAGACTACCAGGTCCGTCATAGGCTGATGTATCGAACGTCTACCACCACCCATCATTTCTTCCAACTCGGAAATTTTCTTGCCCAACAGTTCAAAAGAAGTTTCCGGTATCCGCATAGACAGCGTCAACGAACTCGATCGCTTCCTTTCCGCAGGCTTGGCACCTGTCTTCGCCAGTCGGCCAACTCCATATGAATCCGATGCCACCTCCTTTATAGGTTTTACAACCGAGATTCCTCTGCTATCGCCCTCCAATAACACGTTTGCCACCACATTTGCAGAAATCCCAGGCGGGGATCGCAAAAGCCGGGTGCTGCTTTTAAAGGGATCTTCTATCTGCTCTGCCATCTCAGCAGACAGATGCCCCCTGTAGGGCAAGCCTAAAAGTATGCACTGTCTTTCTCCTCCACCCACTCCAACTTACCACAGTAGATGCACCAACCAAGCAGAGCTTTAAAGAGGATCAGCCGTATTACCAGCCTCTCACTCGATCAGCTGTTTGTCTCCCGCGAAAAACCAAAACAAGATCAAAAGAGAAAGAAAGTACCTGTCGAGCTTGTTTATTTTGCCGGATTCGTTAAACAGACCGTGTCAGCTGTATATGACTGCTTTACTTTGATCAGCACTTTGTTGTATTTAATTTATTATTATATTATTTATATATATTTTGTTTTATCAAACTATTTCAAACTATTACGTTCTAACCACTCAACACTTGTTGCGCTTATTCGCACTGCCAACCTATTGCCAGCAGTATCCTGTCCAATATTAGGATGTTCTGTCTTCACTTCACTTCACCAAGTTAGCAATTCAACAGCACACCGTGCCAAAATGAAAAACTTATTTCACACTTTGTGTCCGAGCTGGCAGACGCGAAATTTTAGTCACACGTACCGCCAAGCCGTCGCACTATATTTGACGCACAAATTTACGCCCGAAATTCACCTTTGTCCTTAGGATTTACACGATTTGTCAGAGCTCATGCAAAACACGACCGACTTTCAAGATCCAAAGATCCTGTGTGTGTGTGTGTGTGTGTGTGTTGTTTTTTTTTTTGGTATGACGACCTGGATGTGGAATCTTCATAGATACCAATGGACTGACCCAATTGGCATGCACGATTCACGATGGTGCCTACGTGCTAAACCACAAACCTCGCACTTCAACCACTATCCCCCGCGGAACTGCCGTTAAGTATTACTTCACGCGGGCTGGTAAGCAATCATGCTATCTCTGTGCGATTATATCATTGTATCAATTTCTTATCTCAGCGAACCGCCTTCTTTCTATAAGCCGAAGCTCCGTAAGCACAACTGAGACGAATGAGTCAACTTTGGTCCAGTTGTCCTCGCACTGTAGCATAAATTGCTCTATATGCCGTGGATCGATGATCGCAACGCCACGTGCTCTAAAACGAGGGCGGTGAAACATCACGTGTTCTGCATCTTCTTCTTCATTTACACAGCTGGGGCACAAAGGTGACCTGTCGTGTCCGAATCTGTGCAAGTACTTTCGGAAGCAGCCATGACCCGAAAGGAACTGAGTCATGTAGTAGTTGACTTCTCCGTACTGTCTTTGGTACCATGCAGCAACGTCTGGAATAAGTAGATAAGTCCACCTCCCTTTCGTTCCAGTGGACCAACGTGCTTGCCATTTAGCGATGGAGATAGCTCTTTCTTCCTTGGCAATGTCTTCTGCCCCTCTGGTTGATCTGTGTTCATAAATCCGCTTCATCTCGTCCGCTAGAATATCAATAGGCAACGTAGATGCTATAACGCATGCGGCTTCATCTGACATCGTTCGAAAACCACTAATGATCCTCAGAGTGCTGAGCCTGTAGATCGATGTGAGCTTCCTCCTGAGTGTTTTTGTGGCCAGGGCATGTGCCCAAACTTGTGAGGCGTAGAGAATCACCGAGGTAACTACACTTGCCAGTAGCTTCCGTCTTGCTGGCTTCGGTCCGCCTATGTTGGGTAGCATTTTTGATAGACTGGCCTGCATTTTTGCTGCCTTTGTACTAACATAGCTTATATGTTCTTTAAAGTTTAGCCTGCCATCCAGCCTGACTCCGAGATATTTAAGCGAAGAACTTGATTTAATTGTACTCTCGCCGACTCTTACATATATATGTTCAACTATCTTCCGCCTGCTTATAAGTATTGTCTCCGTTTTATGCTCAGCTAATTTTAGTTGCACTGACTGAAGCCACTCCTTTACTTTTGCAATAGAAGAGCTAATTGCAGCTTCGATTTGATGTTTGTGCTTAGCCACCGTTATAATTGCTATATCATCAGCGAATCCGATAATCGTAGATTCTTGCGGCAGTGGGAGTCTCAAGACCTCATCATACATGATGTTCCAAAGAATGGGACCAAGCATGGAACCTTGCGGGACGCCTGCAGTGATATCGTAGTATTCAGTCCCACGATCGCTCTCATATATAAGCCTTTAAATAGCTTGCAATTATATTACGTATATATCCCGGAGCCTCCATCTTCCTAAGGGCTTGTCGGATATGCTTCCAACTGGCTGAATTGAAAGCATTTTTTACATCCAGCTTAACGATCGCGCAATATTCTTTCGTCCCGCCTTTCCAGCGTTCGCCAGAGATGGCGTTATTTGCAATATCTACAACTGCTTTCACCGCATCGATCGTTAATCGGGACTTTCTGAAGCCGTATTGGTGTTCGGAAAGATTATTTTCTGCAATGGGCGCCAGACTATTATATACTATGTGCTCCAATATTTTTCCCAGTCTGTCGAGCAAGCATATTGGCCGATATGACGAGGGCTCGTCTGGAGGTTTTCCTAGTTTCGGAATCAGCACTAACTTCTGTATCTTCCATGAATTCGGGAAGACTCCATCATCCAAACATTTTTGAAATACGTGCAGAAATATTTCTGGCCTTCGAAGAATTGCAGTTTTAATTGCTGTATTGGGAAACCCATCCGGGCCGGGTGCTTTGCTGTCGCCAATTCTTTTACAGGCAGCCCGAAGTTCCTCAACTGTTATTAGCGGAACAAGTCCAGTTTCATATCTAATAGTCGCACCTTGCATTGATGCGTGTCGTTGTGGAAACAATGTAGCTATTATGTTAAGCAGTTTTATAGGGCAAGTGGTAATCTGCTTTTTTGGATTGCTCATCTTCTTCATAACTATTTTGTATACCGTTCCCCAGGGATTGATGTCGGGTTCCTCACAAAGTCTGTTGAAACATTCTTTCTTGCTCGACTTAATCGCCTTTTTTAGTGCATTTCGCTTGTCTCTAAATAAAGTTAGACGATTACAAAAATTGGGTCGGCCTCTCGCCCGCTGTAACTTCCGCCGCGATTTTAGACAGTCTGCTCTCAACGATCGGATTCTGTCATTCCACCATTAGCAGGGTGATCTCCTATTTTTAACTGACCTTCTAGGCATAGATGCATCACATGCGTTACTTATCAACGCGTTAAGTTTCCGCGTAATTTCGTCCACAGAACCAGAAATCATGTTGGCTTCCTCGAAGATTTCTTTGTCGAACATATTGGCCTTCATTTCGGCCCCGATAATTTTGGTTTCTTTCTGCTTATACTTCTCTGATATTTTAGTTGGAAGATAAATGCTTGATGATCGCTGCCCGTATAATGCTCACTTACTTGCCATTTGGTGGACCGAGCTAAACCCGTACTAGCAAATGTGAGGTCTATAAACGAAGATGCATCAGCTTTCCTAAACGTGCTTTTCAATCCATTGTTGAGCAGCTCCACATTCAATAGAGCAAAGGATTCTAAAAGAGCGCTACCTCTGGCATTCGTATGTTTGCTACCCCATTCAACTGCCCATGCATTGAAGTCGCCAGCGATAATCACAGGAGACCTATTTCTGGCATCTGTAACAAGTTCATCCAACATGTTTTGAAACCGAGACTGCGTCCAGCTGGGTGGAGAATAACAGCTATAGAAGTAACATCCACCCACATTTGCTCTTACGAAGCCGTCAAACTGGTTGCTCGCCTCATGCAAAATGGAGGAACCACATGTCCATATTGCTGCTTTCGCACTCTTGTCCTCTATCCAGGTTCCGTCCTGTCGGGCCTTGTATGGTTCACTCAGCAGCGCTAGATCGGCTTCCATTTCAATCACTGATTGGGAGAGAAGGTTTTGTGCTGTCTCACAGTGGTTCAAATTTAACTGAATTACCTTCATTTCATTTTCGAAGCTAACGCCATTTTAAATAGTGGGCATGTGCTGCTACCGGCAATATGTTGCGCATCTTTTGTGCTATCTTTTCTACAAAACATGCAGTTTGGGGTAGCACTGCACTCCTTTGCAAAATGGCCTTCTTCTCCGCACTTTCTGCAACGTTTGGATCTATCGCATTCATTTTTGCAGAATTTCGCAGTATGTCCGAACTCAAGACATCTAAAGCATTTTATAAGCTCCTTTTTTTCGCGTATTCGACAAATTACCCACCCTATTTTAATCTTTCCGTATTTAAGGAGGTTGATCGCACTGACGACAGGTACGCTAATTGCGGCTGTTTGTGTGCCACCATATGATTTTCGTAGCCTCAGCACATTTTCAATTGTGAAATCGCGAACATCAAATTGCGATTTGATAGCCTCGTATACCTCTGCCTTGGTAGTTACCTCATCCACATCCTTTATATCGAGGACCGTTCGCTGCTTTACACTGCGTACTGATGCATGCTCTCCCAATGTGTCACCAATAACAGTTTTGAACTGCTCGGCCTTCTCCCCGGCTTCCTTGAGTTGAAGTAGTAGATCTCCTTTCTGCGTTCTTCTAATTTTGTTTACAGCCCCACAGAGATAATTAAGCTTGGTGTCAGCTTTGATGCGCCGTAGAATATCCGCGTAGGAAAGCTGGCCTTTTGCTGCAATGACAATTGCGTCTGGTTTCACCTTGAATGATTTTTCAGTGGTCTTATGGGCAGCCTTCCTTTTTACAACTGTGGTCCATGCAGCATCCTGGCCCTGCGTATCCTGTATCACTCCAATCGTGACTTTTTTGCCATCATTCGTTGAAGGTGTCATTGGAGCTTTTGAGGTATTTTTTTCGCCAGTTGCAGTTTTTGCTCTCCTCTTTGGTGTTGGCGTTATTATTTCTGCGGATTGTCCGCGTTTGCGCCTTTGCTCCTTCAGCCATGGTGATGTCTGTGAGGACTTGGACTCCTTGGGTACTTCTTTTACCCCTTCTCCATAATCTTCGATTGCACATTGGTCATATAGCAATCTTATATTTATCAATTATATTTTCAATGGTATCCCGCATTGGCTGGTGGATCGACCTTCTTTTACCACCATTTTCTTCTAGCATTTCCACCAACGCTTTTATCTCCTCTCCCAGTTTCTGAAAAGGTGACTGTTTCTCCGCTTTTTCTTTCTGGTTCTCCACTGCTACTGCTGCTACTGCCGGTGGTGAACGAGCAACCAGCATACTTTTTCGAAACGGGTCACCTGTTCGCGAAGCCATTTTTGGTGTAAGAGGGTTACGCTTGCTGCTATCAGTGCTTTTTCGCGCCGTATCGTCTGCACCTGCTCCAGCCACGTCATTGTTTTTTGACTGGCGGCCCTCAACTAAATTAAGAGGGCCCGTGCTCCGCTCCTGTGCTTTATGGTCTGACATATAAGTAAATAGTCAAGGCACTCACCTGCATAGACGTTTTGATGTGCCCAACAACCAAAAACCTTATGACAGCTCTCTTAGCAAGGACCCAGAGCCGATAAAGCAGTGCGTACTAAACACCTGTCAGTGATCTGTCCTGATCAGCTGATCGAGTATTGCGCGCAAATTGGTAAACAATTTTCACAGCACCCAGTCTCACAAAACCCAAAATTTTTAGTTTTGAATCTTGACAATGTGTCCAAGGCGATTCGCGTAGCCACTACTAGCAACACGAAACCGCATTTTCGCACTTCAGTTAAAGTAACTTAAGCCTCCAAATCACAATGTTTTCACTTGCAAAAAACATTTTTATTAGGAGACGATGTGATGAACGTCCACTTCTCGTCACCTCTCATCACCTGTGTGTGTGTGTGTGTGTGTTTTTTTTTTTTTTTTTTTTTTATATGAGGTGGAAAGCATCGAAAGCCAAGGTGCGTGACTTTAACACGCTAAAACCACCTCCCCCAGGTCTGTCTGTCCTCCCGGAACTACCGTCAAGTATTACGTCGGGAGGCAGATGGAGCTTGACAGCTCAAAAGTCACCAATTAGAGTTCGTCGCAAAACAGTTTGTCGTGTTTATTGCACTAACGTCATTGTATTGACATATCAGCCAGTCAACTCAGTAGCTCTCCTAGCTCGCTCAGCATTTCTAAGTTTTCGGCATATTTGCGCAGAATGCAGACTGCTTCCCACATTCTTTGCGATGTCAGCATCGCCTCCACAATGTTCCTTGGCGAGACCTCCGACCCACAGATGCCTTTCAGCATATTTTGTTCTTCCACGAATCGGAGGCAAATGAAAAAGACGTGATGCGAATTCTCTATTTCATTCATGCACGCAGGAGAGAAGGGCGAGGTATCATACCCAAAGCGGTATAGGCAGCTACGAAAAACTCCATGGCCAGTCAGAAACTGCGTTAGAGGAAAGCTCATTTCACCATGCGATCGACTTATCCATCTTTCAATATTTGGGATCAGAGCGAATGTCCAACGGCCCTTGCTTGAAGCATTCCAGCGGGTTTGCCACCTTTCTACTGAGAGTGAACGCTCTCGCTGCGGGTATATCTCAGCGCCATTACTTTTCGCTGCATACAGAAGTGTCTCCGGGTGTTTAATGTGAGCGCCTGCCAAGACTGGCTTAAGCCCACGGTGTGCCATCACACATGGGGTTGAAGTCTATGCGTCAACCAACGCCCCCTTGAATAGGTACCTGGTACCAGTCCGCGGGAACCAATTCGAGTACTTGCGTAAAGGACAAGCACTCCCTCTTGGTGAGGGGTCGAGGCCTTTCTAACACCTCTGCCGTTCTATGGGTCACGGCACCCGGTTGCAATGCAACTCCACACCGAGCTATAAAATTACAGCTCTGCCCGCGTACGTTTTGGCGTCAACCACAGCCCCCACGATGCTCCCACAAGGGGTCCTTCCAACAATGACCAGGCTGAGCGTGAGCGAACACGCTACAGGGGCTCCTGATCCCCGTGGTACCAGACAAAGCCTCTGGTCAGACTTCGTAGTTAAGACTACTACCAGTTGGGCTCCTTACAGCCCGGGACCGGTCGCCTATAAGTTTTTAAGTCCAGCTGTGGATAGAACTTGGTGCAGACAGAAACTGCCCACACCAAACGTGAAAAACAGTCTAAAGACATGTGTATGGACATGTCTTCCTCACTGCGGGAGCGAGGCCTATCCGTACCTCTTCCACTCAGACAGGGAGCGGCACCTAAGACGGGGTTTAACCCCAATTTAGCTGGACCCCCAACAAGATGTAAAAATCTTTGATTCCGGGGTGAGGCGTTGAGACCAACCTCAGCACCCCCCGAAACCCGTGGTACCAGATAACCTCTGGTCGTAACGGTGTTACTACCGGTGAGCTCCATACCGCTCGGGGACCGGTGGCCCCAGGAGAGACGGACACCAGGAACGCACACCAGTGCAGCACAACAGCTCTGTCCTCCCGAAGGACGACAGCCAGGCAGGCGCACACTTCATTCAGCACAACCAACACATACATCGTCATCCAACCCCACCCAACACACACACACAATCACCTACAACTTACCTATTCATACAACCCATACGCCACATACACAAGACCACCCACGCACAACATTGGGCAGCTAACCTACCCTCGCACGACGCTCCACGAACACTCTACCGGCGAACCGGTCCAGACATTCCAGTTGCTCTGATGTGGAGAGAGCCTCACTCACACAGAACCCCTGGTCAGTCCAACTAATACCCATAGCCTCCAAATCCCTAAAGTCCGAGTACAACGGGCAGACACACAGGACATGCAGCCAATCCTCAATCTCAGCTCCACAGTCACAAGCTTCTGAAGCCGTGAGGCATCTCTTAAACAAAAATGCATTAAGAGAGCCATGGCCAGTTAGCAAAAAGCCCAAGCTCAGACTGAAGCCAAACCAAGGATGACTTGCAGCAAATGTGACGTCCCGTATGTACTCATACGTCGTCCTACCCTTTTCAATATTGTTCCATCTAGTTTGCCAGCTAGATGAAACACATTCACTCAAGGACGCTTTGCGCTCTGTCACACTAAGCCTCTCCACATCACTCTCAAACCACTCATGCTGAGGCAATGGTAATCCCCTCCTGCATCTGAAGATGGCCGCACGAAGAGGGGCAACCCCCATTAATACCTGTAGGGCCTCCGTGGAGACCGTACGGCATACTGGCAGGCATGCAGCAAGAATAACTCTCTGGCATGCCAGAATCTTGCGATACCCAGCAGCAGACGTTACCACATCGCACCAGACCGACGCACCAAAGGTTGCACACGCAAGAAAGAGACCCCCATAGAGGACACGGACAGCACGTCTACTCAGACCCCAGTCACACCTAAGCAGCCGACGCACCTGACCCACCACACACACAAGACGCTCTCGCGTATGTGTCAGATGGGGAAGGAAGTTCATCCTTTCACCGATAGTCACCCCCAAGTACTTGACCTCAGTCTCATACTTGAGGGAGACACCAGATGCACGGACAATTGGATGTCGATTACGTGATAATCTGCCCTTGAGCAGCATTATCACGGTCTTGTCCATTGCCACGTCCACACCCACCTGAGCACCCCACTCACACACAACACTCATGGCACTTTCTCCCAAGGATTCAATCGCGGCACGCGACCGACCCTCAACGAGGACAAGCAGATCGTCGGCATAAGCACAGCACTTCCAGGACAGACCAAGACGCCGCAACAGAGGATCCATCATGAGGTTCCAAATAAATGGACCACAGACGGAACCCTGCGGACAGCCCCTGACCACATCAGCCCAGACGCACTGATTACTTCCAGCCACGCAGGCCTTTCTGTCAGAGAAGTAACTCTCCCACAGTCCAACCTCACGGCAGCCCAACTCAAACGCACCCTTGAAGTCCACGAATACAACCAAGACGTATTCCGCACTAGAGGAGCTCACGCAATCCCTCACATACGCCCACGCATCCTCCACAGACCGACCACTCCTGAAACCAAACTGCCAAGGACACATGTCATCACGCAAGCACTCATGAAGCCGTTCTACCATAACCCTCTCCAGCACTTTTCCAAGTACCGGAAGAAGGCTAATCCCCCGATAGGATCTAGGATTAACTTTTCGCTGCATACAGTCGATGTGCCTCATCAGCCATTATTTCTATCGGCATCATGCCTGCCAACATAAACGCAGCTTCGTCGGAGACAGTTCGATAAGCGCTGATCACGCGCAAAGCATTTAGTCGGTGAACTCTTTCAAGCTGCTTCCTATTCGACTTCACCTTTAAGGAGTCTGCCCAAATTGGCGCGGCATACATGAGCACTGATGTTACCACATTAGATAGCAACATTCGCTTGGTGCTTTTCGGTCCACCTATGTTCGGCAGCATCCTGGACAGGGCCGCGTAGCACTTCGAAGCTTTTTTGCAGACATACTCTGCATGCTGTCGGAAACTAAGGCGATCATCAATAAAAACGCCCAAGTACTATATCGCTCTCTGCGATTGGATGGTAGCACCTCCCACCCTCAGTTGCACTGATTCCACTTTCTTGCGACTACTAATAAGGACGGCTTCCGTTTTTTGCTCAGCAAGCTGCAAGCCAACCGAAGTTAGCCACTGTTGAACCATCGAAACAGTAAGATTTGCTTTTTCCTCCAGGTCTGACACTTGTTTTTCTACCACTACGACAGCCAAATCATCCGCAAAACCGATTACTTTGGCTCCTTCAGGAACTGGCAACCTGAGAACGCTGTCGTACATGAAGTTCCAGAGTAATGGACCCAATACTGAGTCCTGTGGAACGCCAGCAGTAATGCTGTATTTTTTCGGGCCATCGTCAGTGTCGTATATTAAGACTCTGTTTCTAAGGTAGCTCCTAATAATTCTCAGCAGGTAATCTGGTACGTTCTTCGCCAGTAGCGCATTAATGATATGCTCCCAGTCAGCTGTGTTGAACGCATTCTTAACGTCTAGCGTGATTACTAAGCAATACTTTTTGCTTCCTCCTTTCCACCTGGTTCCTTTTATGGCCTCCTTCGCCACAGATATCACTGCACTAAGAGCATCAATAGTTGAACGGGCTCTTCGAAAACCGAACTGGTTGGCGCTAAGACCTTGATCTCCTTCAGTAAAAGGCAGAAGCCGCTCATAAATTATTCTTTCAAGGACCTTTCCAACAGTATCCAAGAGACAGATCGGTCTATAAGAGGACGGCTCGCCTGGCTGCCTTCCAGGTTTGGGCAGCAATACCAATTTTTGAATTTTCCAAATCGCCGGAAAAACTCCTTGCCGCAGACAGGATTGCATGACAGCAGCAAAATGTAGTGGGTAACTCAAAACAGCTGTCTTCAACGCTGCGTTTGGGACAGAGTCCGGACCTGGAGCTTTGTTGTGCTGTATTCTTTTAGCTGCCGAAAGCACTTCTTCGGATGTCACGACAGCATTATTATTGGCTGGCACTCCCGGGAACAGATTTCTGCGTTCCCGTTGCTGTGGGAATAAGGTAGCCACAATTTTTGAAAGAAGTAATGGACACCTTTCCTGGTTGCTGGCTCTTATTTTTCCCATGACTAACCTGTATGCTCCGCCCCAGGGATTTGAGTTGGCTTCTTCGCATAATCTTTTAAAACATTGCGTTTTGGAGCTTCGAATGGCATTTCGGAGCCTTTTTCGTTCCCTTGAGAACTCACTTCGAAGATTAATTCTCTCCATCACCTGTTTGCAGCGTTGATAACGTCGTCTCGCCTGCAAACACCGAGCGCGAAGAGCCCCAATTTCGTCATTCCACCAATAGGCAGGCCGGCCACGATTTGTTGCCTTCCGTGTGGGCATAGCAGCATCACATGCTTTCGTTAATTGTTTTGCGAGCTGCGCGGCCAGCTCCTCCGCTTCCTCCGGCCACTCATGCTCATCGGCGAACATCATATTAAAAAGCTCTTTGTCCAGAGCGCTCTCCTTTCATCCACAATGTGTTTGGCGAACCCTGCTTGCTCTAAGTTTATTCTGCCGTTGGATGTCTATCACTATTGCCTGATGGTCGCTGAATGTGAACTCCTCACTAACTTGCCAATTTGTGTTCCGCGCCAGTGTGCTGCTGACGAACGTGACGTCAATCACTGACTCCCCATCATTTCTACTGTGTGTGTGTGTGTGTGTGTGTGTGTGTGTGTGTGTGTGTGTGTGTGTGTGTGTGTGTGTGTGTGTGTGTGTGTGTGTGTGTGTGTGTGTGTGTGTGTGTGTGTGTGTGTGTGTGTGTGTGTGTGTGTGTGTGTGTGTGTGTGTGTGTGTGTGTGTGTGTGTGTGTGTGTGTGTGTGTGTGTGTGTGTGTGTGTGTGTGTGTGTGTGTGTGTGTGTGTGTGTGTGTGTGTGTGTGTGTGTGTGTGTGTGTGTGTGTGTGTGTGTGTGTGTGTGTGTGTGTGTGTGTGTGTGTGTGTGTGTGTGTGTGTGTGTGTGTGTGTGTGTGTGTGTGTGTGTGTGTGTGTGTGTGTGTGTGTGTGTGTGTGTGTGTGTGTGTGTGTGTGTGTGTGTGTGTGTGTGTGTGTGTGTGTGTGTGTGTGTGTGTGTGTGTGTGTGTGTGTGTGTGTGTGTGTGTGTGTGTGTGTGTGTGTGTGTGTGTGTGTGTGTGTGTGTGTGTGTGTGTGTGTGTGTGTGTGTGTGTGTGTGTGTGTGTGTGTGTGTGTGTGTGTGTGTGTGTGTGTGTGTGTGTGTGTGTGTGTGTGTGTGTGTGTGTGTGTGTGTGTGTGTGTGTGTGTGTGTGTGTGTGTGTGTGTGTGTGTGTGTGTGTGTGTGTGTGTGTGTGTGTGTGTGTGTGTGTGTGTGTGTGTGTGTGTGTGTGTGTGTGTGTGTGTGTGTGTGTGTGTGTGTGTGTGTGTGTGTGTGTGTGTGTGTGTGTGTGTGTGTGTGTGTGTGTGTGTGTGTGTGTGTGTGTGTGTGTGTGTGTGTGTGTGTGTGTGTGTGTGTGTGTGTGTGTGTGTGTGTGTGTGTGTGTGTGTGTGTGTGTGTGTGTGTGTGTGTGTGTGTGTGTGTGTGTGTGTGTGTGTGTGTGTGTGTGTGTGTGTGTGTGCGCGTGTGTGTGCGTGTGTGTGTGCGTGTGTGTGTGTGTGTGTGCGTGTGTGCGTGTGTGTGTGTGTGTGTGTGTGTGTGTGTGTGTGTGTGTGTGTGTGTGTGTGTGTGTGTGTGTGTGTGTGTGTGTGTGTGTGTGTTTCCATGAGGGGAAAGCATCGAAAGCCAATGTGCGGGACTTTAACCACGCTAAAACCCCTCCCCCCTGTCTGTCAGTCCTCCCGGAACTACCGCTAAGTATTACGTCGGGAGGCAGAAGGAGTTTAAAACTCAAACGTTCGTGTCTGTCCAATTGTAGACAGTCATCTAGCCCTAACGTCTCAATTTACACCCCGTTAGTCAGTCAAGTACTGTCTCCTTGTCCCGCTGACATCAGACTACTACGGGTATCTGTATGTGAGCGCGTGTGTGTGAGTGTGTGTGTGTGTGTGTGTGTGTGTGTGTGTGTGTGTGTGTGTGTGTGCGTGTGTGTGTGTTTTTTTTGTATGACGACCGGAGGTGCGGAATCTTCATAGATACCAGTGGACCGGCCCACTGGCATGCACGATTCACCATCCTTGGTGCCTACGTACTAAACCACACCCCCCATACACCTTTACCGCTCTCCTCCACGGAACTGCCGTTAGGTATTACTTCGTGGAGGCTGGTTAGCAATCATGCTATCTTCGTGTATTTAACTCAGTGCGTATTTAACTCAGTGTAAATTTGCTGATGTGCTGCCTTCTATATTTCGGATCCGCTCGGTTCTGCGTAGCTCTACTAACACATTGGTTACATGTTTCCACATTACTCCAGTTCTCTATACTTTGAAGCATGTATCGTATTATTTCCTGAGGTTCCGGCAATTGGAAACCACGCGTTCCAAAACGTGGACATCGGAAATTCACATGCTCGACGTCTTCAACTTCATTCACACAGGTTGGACATTCAGACGAGTTATCATGTCCAAACCTATGTAGGTAACTCCGGTAGCAACCATGACCGGTTAAAAACTGGGTAACGTAGAAATTTACATCACCACGTCGCCTTTTTATCCATTCCTCAATATTCGGTATAAGTCTATAAGACCATCTTCCTTTTGTTGCTCTTGACCAGCGTTCCTGCCATTCAGCGATTGAAACCGCTCTATCTTCCAGCACTATTTCTTTCTTTCTAGTCTGATTTTCTCGGCATCGATAGTAGACTCGTTTCATTTCGAACGCCAAGATATCAATAGGTATCATTGCTGCTATTACGCATGCAGCGTCGGCGGAAACTGTGCGGAAGCCACTAAACACTCGTAAGGTGCTCAGTCTGTGAACAGCAAGCAACTTCCTTCTCGATGATTTTATGTTCAGGGCATCTCCCCATATCGGCGCAGCATAAAGCACTATCGAGCTTACGACAGACGCCAAGAGTTTTCTTCTAGCAGGTTTTGGACCACCCACATTTGGGAGAAGTCTAGACAGCGATGCTAGAGTTCTTGTAGCCTTCTCGGATGCATAGTTTACGTGCTGCTCTAAGTTCAGTCGGTTATCTAAAATTACTCCAAGATATTTTAGAGAAAGTGATGACTGGATAGTAAGACCATCTACTACAATCTTCGCGTACTCAACCTTTTTCCGGCTGCTTATAAGAAGCGCTTCTGTTTTATGAGCGGCTAGATCGAGACCAACCTCTTCCAGCCACCTCTTCACTTGCCATATAGCAACGTTAGCTGACGCCTCTATTTCAATGATATGCTTTGCTACAACGACAAATGCTAAGTCATCTGCATATCCTATAGTTGTCACACCATTCGGTAGCTGAAGTCTCAATATCTGATCATACATTATATTCCACAGGATTGGGCCAAGCACCGATCCTTGTGGAACCCCTGCTGATATTTGATAGGATTTCGCTCCATTTTCGGTCTGATATACCAGTTTTCTGTTAGAAAGATAATTTGTTAATATATCTTGAAGATATTTTGGGGCCTGTATTCTTCTAAGTGCGTTCCTAATGTGTAACCAACTGGCTGTGTTGAAAGCATTTTTAACGTCCAGAGTAATCACTGCACAGTACTGTTTTGACCCTCCTTTCCACCTTTGGCCTGATATTGCGCTGGACGCAATTCGGACAACAGCATTTACTGCATCGATGGTAGATCGGAACTTTCTAAAGCCGTATTGGCGATCGGACAAAGCTGCCTTTTCATCTATAAATGATTGTATTCGATCACCTAAAATGCGTTCCAAAACTTTACCGATTGTGTCCAGTAGACATATTGGTCGGTATGATGTCGGTTCTTCGGGGGGTTTTTCCCTTTTGGAATCAGCAGTAGTCTTTGCACTTTCCAAGGATCCGGAAAAACGCCCTCTTCAATATACTTCTGGAACGTCTGTGCAAATATTTCAGGTCTTCTGAGGATCGCAGCTTTAAGTGCGATATTTGGCACCCCATCCGGTCCAGGCGCTTTGCCATCACCGAACCTTTTATATGCCTCCTTTACCTCTTCTGCAGTCACTGGTGGTATATCAGTGGGTACCGTGCACAGGACCCTGTGCTCTATCTGTGTTGTTGCGTGTCTGAGGAATAGTGTGGTTATTATATTTTTTAATACCACCGGACACGTAATCTGTGGCGAACCGTGACTTTTAAGTTTTTTCATTACTACTCTGTAGCCCGTACCCCAGGGGTCCAAATCCGCTTCTTCGCAGAGGCGCTTAAAGCACTGTGCTTTGCTTTGTGTGATTGCTGTCTTCAACTTTTTCCGGAGAGTTTTGAACGCATTTAGACGCTCGTTAAATTCTGGTGTACACCATGATCGCTGTGAACGTCTGCTCTGAGTAAACGAATGTTATCGGTCCACCAGTAGCATGGTGGTGCTCGTTTACTTACGTTTCTACGGGGCATTGATGCGTCACACGCTTCTATTAGCGCTGCGTGTATGCCGTTTGCAAGCTCTTTTGCGGATACAGATGACGGTTGGTAAGCATCGATCATTTCATTGAAGGCCAATCTGTCAAAGGCCGACACTTTCCATTTCGGGCCTGTGGGTTTTGGCATGTATTTCGATACGTCCCTGCGGCTTCGAATCTCGAAAAAGACAGCTTGATGGTCACTTTGAGTATAGCGCTCGCTTACCCACCATTTGGAAGGTCCTGCCAAAGATGGGCTAACAAATGTGACATCAATAACTGAGCTGGCACCCGCTCGCCAATAGGTATTGTAACGGGATCTTTCCCTAGTCCTGTGGTCTATAGCCAGGGCGTGGCTCGCCGGCCAGTGTCCAGTCACAGAAATTTATAAAACGCAAGTGGCCCTCTAGACTTGATGTTATTATTTTATTTTTGGGTATCAGATTTCTCGAGCTGTGTGTATCTCGGGGTCCAAAAGGCCCCGTAGAAGATGTGGTGAAGGTTTGGTGGTCACTCCAACTGGGCAAGATGATTTAAATGACTGCGCCGTGTGGCTGACTTAATCAAAATATATTAAATTTACAGGGGTGCGTTAAATAAGTGCCCCCCGCGAGAAGCAATCAGATAACGGGTAACTTATGTAGCCCTATATGACCTACGTTCCTTAAATTTCTCGACAAGATGATTAACTATAGTCAATTACCCTACTTGTCATTTTCCGTTTGCTCGTTTATCCCAGCAGTGAGTGATCGTCAAGATTGCACTCACCGAGTACGGCTTACTTAAATATACCTTACACTGCGTTCGATCGTCGAGATTACGATACGCAATGAAGGAGATATTTTCGCAGACCAGGGATCCTATGTAGCCTTGTAATCCTACTAGAATCTCCTAATTGTCTTTGTCCGTCTGCCCGTTTATCCCAGCAGTGAGTGATCGTCAAGATTGCACTCACCGAGTACGGTTTACTTAAATATATCTTACACTGCGTTCGATCGTCGAGATTACGAAACGCAATGAAAGAGATATTTTCGCAGACCAGGGATCCTATGTAGCCTTGTAATCCTACTAGAATCTCCTAATTGTCTTTGTCCGTCTGCCCGTTTATCCCAGCAGTGAGTGATCGTCAAGATTGCACTCACCGAGTACGGTTTACTTAAATATATCTTACACTGCGTTCGATCGTCGAGATTACGAAACGCAATGAAAGAGATATTTTCGCAGACCAGGGATCCTATGTAGCCTTGTAATCCTACTAGAATCTCCTAATTGTCTTTGTCCGTCTGCCCGTTTATCCCAGCAGTGAGTGATCGTCAAGATTGCACTCACCGAGTACGGTTTACTTAAATATATCTTACACTGCGTTCGATCGTCGAGATTACGAAACGCAATGAAAGAGATATTTTCGCAGACCAGGGATCCTATGTAGCCTTGTAATCCTACTAGAATCTCCTAATTGTCTTTGTCCGTCTGCCCGTTTATCCCAGCAGTGAGTGATCGTCAAGATTGCACTCACCGAGTACGGTTTACTTAAATATATCTTACACTGCGTTCGATCGTCGAGATTACGAAACGCAATGAAAGAGATATTTTCGCAGACCAGGGATCCTATGTAGCCTTGTAATCCTACTAGAATCTCCTAATTGTCTTTGTCCGTCTGCCCGTTTATCCCAGCAGTGAGTGATCGTCAAGATTGCACTCACCGAGTACGGTTTACTTAAATATATCTTACACTGCGTTCGATCGTCGAGATTACGAAACGCAATGAAAGAGATATTTTCGCAGACCGGGGATCCTATGTAGCCTTGTAATCCTACTAGAATCTCCTAATTGTCTTTGTCCGTCTGCCCGTTTATCCCAGCAGTGAGTGATCGTCAAGATTGCACTCACCGAGTACGGCTTACTTAAATATACCTTACACTGCGTTCGATCGTCGAGATTACGAAACGCAATGAAAGAGATATTTTCGCAGACCGGGGATCCTATGTAGCCTTGTAATCCTACTAGAATCTCCTAATTGTCTTTGTCCGTCTGCCCGTTTATCCCAGCAGTGAGTGATCGTCAAGATTGCACTCACCGAGTACGGTTTACTTAAATATATCTTACACTGCGTTCGATCGTCGAGATTACGAAACGCAATGAAAGAGATATTTTCGCAGACCAGGGATCCTATGTAGCCTTGTAATCCTACTAGAATCTCCTAATTGTCTTTGTCCGTCTGCTTTTCCACTATCTGCTAAACCCTATGTCCTACTACCGAGCAATCCAATTATCCGACCGTCCAGCTTGCCTGTCCTCTACCAACTGACTTGTTGCTCTCCCGCGTTTATTTTTCAACCACTGCTTGCTTGTATGTTCTCTGTTCGTCGCTGCTTGCTTGCTTGCCACTCTTCTTTTCGATACCATTTGCTCGCCTCCTCGCGCTGCCCAGCGTTGTTTGCTCGCTCGCCTGCTCTTATCTTCTCCACATCTTCTTCACAACAAGAGCCATATTGTCTCCCTCTCTTTTCTCTTAATCTAGCTACTCTTATTCTAATACAAGGTGTTTACGAACTATTTACTAACTATTCAAATAACATGTTGACAAATGTAAATTAATTTTAATTGTAATTCATTAATAATATATTAATTCATATAAAGAAATTAAAAATATAAAATAAAATATCAAATTCAGTATGTTGTTGTGTTGTGTTTGTGTTCTTAGTTTTGTGTTGTGTGGACAAAATTTGCTCTCGCCGAATTTTGGTCGTCACACTCCCCCCCTACTTTGGGTTGGGTGAAAAACGAGTAGATACCTTGCCCCTTCGTGAAATTCGGATTTGGACCGTCTGCCCATCAACCTCTCGACGAGCATTCAACAAACGTCCAGGCCGCCATTTTAGTTTTAGTTGGGCGATGACCTCATTCAGTGTCGATGATTCATGGCTCACGCCATCACCGATATCTATGTTCTTCCCTTCGGTTCCTTGTTGTGGGTCATCTGGTAGAAATCCCTCATTGTTGTCCCGCAAGTAACGCTCCAATTCTTCGATGATGTTGTTGTCTATTGAGATTGCATCTTCCATCTCCGTAGTTTGTGACACCAAATTGTCGATGTAGCCAGATATGCCAATATCTAGCGGTTCAAGCTGTATATCATTATTGTGGTCCGCTCTGTCCAATTCGTCGCATGCAGGAACCTGTATGACACCACTGCCGGATGGCGTTCCATCAGTGACAAATGGTGGCTGGTCTCTTGTGGCTGGTATATTATCAGTCCCAGTAATTGGTAATGGTAAGTTCTTTGGCCATCTAGTAGCGCTACTCCAAACTTCTTGGTCCGGCATTGTTTGGATCACTTGGAAAGTCGTTACATGTTGTATATAGCCAGGTATACGCACCACTTCCTCTTCGAATGTCGTAGTCACCCACTCTCGATCCGGCTGGTTTTCTGATTCCTCCTCTTCAGGGTCACTCGCATTTTGAGGTTCGGGTTCGGCGTCCTCTTGATGGGAAGGTCCCTCATCTTCATTATTCACGCCGAAAGCCTGGTCATTTGGTTCAGTTGCATCGCTGTCCGCATTTGTCTCGTTTTGCAATTGGGTTTCTAAATTTTCTTCAGCCTCATTTCCCTTTTCGTCTGCCACGCTCTCTTCTGGTTGTGTTACCACCTCGTCCTCTTGCTCATGTAGTTCCACAAATATGACATCATCGGATGATGACGAGCACTCCTCCCTTGTAACTATTTGCTCAGTCTCCTTCCTTTCCAGTGGGGGCTCCAAAGGTGTTACACGACTGAGAATGATACGTTCGCCTCTTTGTCCCGGTACTCTTTTGGACTGCCATTCTTCTCCTAACATCTGTGTCCTTGGAATACGTTCTTCCTCTTCCATCATTCTCTCTCTAAATCTTTCTGCACTCCTCTTAAATTTCTTTTCACCTCTGCGGTCATCCATGTCTAGTGTCTGCGTTGAAGGTTCACTAATGACTGTAATCTATCGCGAATTAGTTTAATTGAGTTGAGGATTGACTACGGGTTGCCAATTTTTATTGAGTTGATCAATACTTTGCTAGCACTATGTACTTGGGATAGCTTATTGGGGAGCAAACTCTGATTCACTGTATAATTATGCTGCTCCCTACTTTCTTGTTCTGTAAATGCAGCTGAGTAAAAGTTTTTGAGGTCGCTAATATGGGCGGTTTTAGAAGTTCTCCCGTTGATTGGCTTGATACGTACAATTACTGGAGACACATATTTTTCAACTTTAAAAGGGCCTCCATATCGTGGTGCGAGTTTGGCCGCGAAGTTATCTGATGCTTTCGAGAGGTGGTGTAGTTTGACCATAACTAATTGTCCAATTTGGGGCTTCCATGGTCGGCGGCGGAGATTATAGTATTTGGCCTGTTTTTCTGACGCTAACCCCATGTTTTCTCTGGCAATTTGAAATACCATTTTGAGTCGATCGGCATGATTCTTTATTGTAAAACGTTCCGTTCCGGTGCCAAGTGTGAGCTTGTCGTAAATGGTGTTAGGTAAACGTGGCTCCCTTCCTTGTACAATATATGCTGGACTGAACCCTGTTGATTCCGACACACCTGTATTAATGGCTAAAGTGAGTTCGGGTAAAAGTTCATCCCAGGTAGTTTGCTTGTTCTCTGAAAATTGCGCGATCATGGTTTTTATCGTCCGGTTGGTACGTTCGGTGGGGTTTTCTTGTGGCGTGTAAGGGGCCGTATACTGATGACTTACTCCCATTTCATTAAGGAAGTCCTTGAAGGCCTTACTGGTAAACTGGGTGCCGTTATCTGATATGAACAGTTTAGGTACACCGAACCGTGCTAAGATCCGTTCTCTAAATGCTTTAATCAGATTTGTACTAGTAGCTTTCCGACACGGTACTAACTCCGTCCACTTAGAAAACTTGTCTGTAAAGACCATTAACGTGTTATTACCGTGAGTGGACCGAGGAAGAGGTCCCACAAAGTCGGCGCTAACGATTGCCCATGGTTCTTCTGCAAATGTTGTAAGCATCTCGCCTGCTGTTCGTTGTTGTGAAGGTTTGAATTTCTGGCAACTTTTACAAGATCGTACGTAGTAGCCGGCTTGTCTAAGCATACCTGGCCAGTAGTATCTCTTCGCTAATCGACTGCGGGTTTTGTGTACGCCCAGATGGCCGGCACTCGGGGCGTCATGGTTTTCCTTGATGATCTGCTCTCTTAAGTGGTCGGGCACACACATTTTCCATGGGAAGCAATCTGTGTTCCCACCTAACTGATGGCGATAGAGGTTTTTATTTTCGATGACGTAGTCGGGGAATTTCTCCGGATTATTTTCTACTTCTTTGTACTTGTTAGCATACCACGACTTTTCTTTGTTGGCTCCCACTTGTATACAACTGAGTGTTTCTATGGGTTGTCGGGACAACGCATCTGCAACAATATTTTGCTTACCCCTTCTGTACTTTATGTCATAAGTAAATTGCTGTAGCTCGAGAGCCCATCTGGCTATCCGACCTGAGGGACTTTCGATTGAATTAAGCCATTTTAAAGACATATGGTCAGTGACTATGGTGAACTCGTAACCTTCGAGATACGGTCGCATTTTCCTCACTGCCCATACAATGGCTAGGCACTCCTTCTCTGTGGAGGAATAGTTCTTTTCGGCATTGTTAAGGTGACGGCTAGCGTAAGCTATTACTCTTTCTTTTCCTTCTAATGTCTGAGTTAGTACAGCTCCGAGCCCATAGTCGCAGGCATCTGTTTGCAGAATGAATCGTTGGTTGAAATCGGGGCATGCTAGAATAGGTGCCTCCGTCAGCCTTCGTTTTAGAGCTTCAAAGGCTTCTTGTTGCTCCTGACACCATTTGAAATGTTTCCCCTTTTTTAATAGCGACGTTAAAGGATATGTAATTCTGGCGAATTCTGGTACAAATCGTCTATACCAGGACGCAATACCGAGATACTGACGAAGTTGGCGCACATTTTGTGGTGGTTTTAATTCCCTGATAGCTGCTATCTTTTCCGGATCCGTGTGTATTCCTTTCTCGCTCACCATGTGTCCTAGGTATTTTATTTCCTTCCTGAAGAATTTGCATTTATCTTTATTTATACGCAGCTTGGCTTGACGTAAACGTTTGAAAACTTCTTTAAGGTTTTGCATATGATCCTCCAACGTACTGCCAGTAACGACGATGTCGTCCAAATATGCAAATGCAAATGGTTCGAGGTCAGCACCAATCACACGGTCGAGGGCTCTCTGAAACGTTGCGGGGGCGGAATGAAGTCCGAAGGGCATGACTCGCCATTGAAACAGTCCGCGCCCTGGAACCGTAAATGCCGTATATGGTTTACTGGATTCCTCTAAAGGGATCTGCCAATAGCCGTTTTTCAGATCGATACTACTGATGTAATTAGCATTTTTCAAACGTTCCAAAATGTGATTCATTCGGGGAAGTGGGTATGCGTCGGGTACTGATTTTGCATTTAATTGGCGATAATCCACACATAGGCGCCATCGTCCATCCTTCTTCCTCACTAATACAATAGGCGCGCTGTATGGACTTTGTGATGGTTCAATACACCTCTTTTCCAATAGTTCCTCGATCTCTTGATCGATAATTTTTTGCATTGCCGGATTACGCGGAAAATAGCGTTGCTTTATGGGTTGATCGTCCTTCATTATTATTCGATGCGCTGCTAAATCTGTTATCCCTTTAATGTTTGCGAATTGACTGAGCTCGTCTTGCAAGAATCGTTGTATGTGCTCCTCTTCTGTAAGGACGACTCCCTTCGAACTATTGCAGGAGACTTTTGCGTAACTTTGGTTTGTATTTCGTCTGTTTAATTTAACTGTGAGATTCCCGCATCTAATTTCGGTTTCAATGCCTGTCAAAAAGTCGAAGCCGAGAATAACATTATCCACTACTTCGGGTATTATTAGAAATGTGATATTAACGCTTCGGTTTCCTAGTGTTGCCTTAGTTGTAAATGTTTGACACACTTCTTGAGCGTGACCGTTCGCCATAGATACTTGCATCGTGGTAGGCTCGACTTTGCCTACACCACGGAGTTTTTCAGCCAAACATTTGCTCATGAAGCTACGGGTCGCGCCAGTATCGATTGTTGCCTCTATTGCCGTATTTCCCAATGATATGGTAGCAATAATGCGTTGGCCCTCCATTCGTAGTTGTTCTAATGGTTTCGAGGCTTTGGAATGTCCTGCTGACCGGCTCCTCGAACTGACGGCCAGCGACTCGCGTTTCCCTGCTCTCCACAGCATGCATTAGTGCGTATGTTTTTCCGGCCGCACTGCCAACAAAAAAGAACTTGAGTATTTCGGCAGCTTCCTGCGTAATGACCTTGCTGACTACATCTTCTACATGCAGAGCGTGCATTCGTGATGAATTGATCTTGCTTGTCCACCACTTGGCGATGAGTGTCTGATGTTACTTGGCGAATTTGAGAGTGTTTTGAGCCATGGGCATGTTGTGGTGGATGCGTGTCTATCCGTAAATTCTCCCAGTCACCTGCTAAACCGATTAATTCGTTTAATGTGGTGAATTCCTGACGCTTGATGTAAAGTTGAATCTCCCTTCTACTATTCTTGTATATTCGATTTAACCGCTCCGGATCTGACAGATTTGTGTGGCGCATGAGATTTTGGAGTGACAAAACATAATCTTTGAATTTCTCGTTTAGTCTTTGAGTTCTCTGCCGTATTTCGTCTTCGAGACATTCAAAATAGCGAGATGGTAGGAAAAATTCGAGGAGATCTTGTTTGAATGTATTCCAAGAGGTCCACCTTCGATTGTTATTTCTAAACCACTGTAGCGCCTGATCAGTTAGGAGCTGCGGCATTGTTCTTGGCAGCGAGTCTGGGTCAATACTGTATAACTGCGTAAGCTCCTCCACTCGTTCAATGAATGCTATCGCATCCTCTTTTCCGCTATAGGTTATATTCCACTTTCTTATGCGATCAATAATATACGGGCTAGGTAGAAACTGGTTGACTTGGGGCTGATAGGAGTAATTTCTTCCTATATCATTTGCTCTATCCATGTTAGAATTTGGTGAGCTTGGTTGTCCGGCTAATGACGATGCAGTGGTTTGCCCGTCAGGCCCTTCCAGGGTGATATTTATGTTCTCCTTGACGGGTTTACTTGACTTGGGCTTAACTTGAACTGGTAATGTGTCAAGCCCTGCTCCTGGTGATATGCTGCGGCGGTGTTCCGCCTCTAGCTCGTTTAGACGACTTACAATATTCTTGTCTAAGTTTTCGTCTCTTGCAAATGCAGCGAAATTTCTTCGAAGTTCATCTACTGTACCGCTGGTTTCTAGCTGAAATTCTTTCGCGTAGGTGAGAAGCTCTTCTCGACGAAGTTCGTGAATCCACCCTGTTCTCACCATTTTGATTCAAAGTATTCGGTAACTTACTAGGCTGAGAAATCACGATTTAATATTATTTCTAGAGGGTCCCTGCTCGGGCGCCACTGTAACGGGATCTTTCCCTAGTCCTGTGGTCTATAGCCAGGGCGTGGCTCGCCGGCCAGTGTCCAGTCACAGAAATTTATAAAACGCAAGTGGCCCTCTAGACTTGATGTTATTATTTTATTTTTGGGTATCAGATTTCTCGAGCTGTGTGTATCTCGGGGTCCAAAAGGCCCCGTAGAAGATGTGGTGAAGGTTTGGTGGTCACTCCAACTGGGCAAGATGATTTAAATGACTGCGCCGTGTGGCTGACTTAATCAAAATATATTAAATTTACAGGGGTGCGTTAAATAAGTGCCCCCCGCGAGAAGCAATCAGATAACGGGTAACTTATGTAGCCCTATATGACCTACGTTCCTTAAATTTCTCGACAAGATGATTAACTATAGTCAATTACCCTACTTGTCATTTTCCGTTTGCTCGTTTATCCCAGCAGTGAGTGATCGTCAAGATTGCACTCACCGAGTACGGCTTACTTAAATATACCTTACACTGCGTTCGATCGTCGAGATTACGATACGCAATGAAGGAGATATTTTCGCAGACCAGGGATCCTATGTAGCCTTGTAATCCTACTAGAATCTCCTAATTGTCTTTGTCCGTCTGCCCGTTTATCCCAGCAGTGAGTGATCGTCAAGATTGCACTCACCGAGTACGGTTTACTTAAATATATCTTACACTGCGTTCGATCGTCGAGATTACGAAACGCAATGAAAGAGATATTTTCGCAGACCAGGGATCCTATGTAGCCTTGTAATCCTACTAGAATCTCCTAATTGTCTTTGTCCGTCTGCCCGTTTATCCCAGCAGTGAGTGATCGTCAAGATTGCACTCACCGAGTACGGTTTACTTAAATATATCTTACACTGCGTTCGATCGTCGAGATTACGAAACGCAATGAAAGAGATATTTTCGCAGACCAGGGATCCTATGTAGCCTTGTAATCCTACTAGAATCTCCTAATTGTCTTTGTCCGTCTGCCCGTTTATCCCAGCAGTGAGTGATCGTCAAGATTGCACTCACCGAGTACGGTTTACTTAAATATATCTTACACTGCGTTCGATCGTCGAGATTACGAAACGCAATGAAAGAGATATTTTCGCAGACCAGGGATCCTATGTAGCCTTGTAATCCTACTAGAATCTCCTAATTGTCTTTGTCCGTCTGCCCGTTTATCCCAGCAGTGAGTGATCGTCAAGATTGCACTCACCGAGTACGGTTTACTTAAATATATCTTACACTGCGTTCGATCGTCGAGATTACGAAACGCAATGAAAGAGATATTTTCGCAGACCAGGGATCCTATGTAGCCTTGTAATCCTACTAGAATCTCCTAATTGTCTTTGTCCGTCTGCCCGTTTATCCCAGCAGTGAGTGATCGTCAAGATTGCACTCACCGAGTACGGTTTACTTAAATATATCTTACACTGCGTTCGATCGTCGAGATTACGAAACGCAATGAAAGAGATATTTTCGCAGACCAGGGATCCTATGTAGCCTTGTAATCCTACTAGAATCTCCTAATTGTCTTTGTCCGTCTGCCCGTTTATCCCAGCAGTGAGTGATCGTCAAGATTGCACTCACCGAGTACGGCTTACTTAAATATATCTTACACTGCGTTCGATCGTCGAGATTACGAAACGCAATGAAAGAGATATTTTCGCAGACCGGGGATCCTATGTAGCCTTGTAATCCTACTAGAATCTCCTAATTGTCTTTGTCCGTCTGCCCGTTTATCCCAGCAGTGAGTGATCGTCAAGATTGCACTCACCGAGTACGGTTTACTTAAATATATCTTACACTGCGTTCGATCGTCGAGATTACGAAACGCAATGAAAGAGATATTTTCGCAGACCAGGGATCCTATGTAGCCTTGTAATCCTACTAGAATCTCCTAATTGTCTTTGTCCGTCTGCTTTTCCACTATCTGCTAAACCCTATGTCCTACTACCGAGCAATCCAATTATCCGACCGTCCAGCTTGCCTGTCCTCTACCAACTGACTTGTTGCTCTCCCGCGTTTATTTTTCAACCACTGCTTGCTTGTATGTTCTCTGTTCGTCGCTGCTTGCTTGCTTGCCACTCTTCTTTTCGATACCATTTGCTCGCCTCCTCGCGCTGCCCAGCGTTGTTTGCTCGCTCGCCTGCTCTTATCTTCTCCACATCTTCTTCACAACAAGAGCCATATTGTCTCCCTCTCTTTTCTCTTAATCTAGCTACTCTTATTCTAATACAAGGTGTTTACGAACTATTTACTAACTATTCAAATAACATGTTGACAAATGTAAATTAATTTTAATTGTAATTCATTAATAATATATTAATTCATATAAAGAAATTAAAAATATAAAATAAAATATCAAATTCAGTATGTTGTTGTGTTGTGTTTGTGTTCTTAGTTTTGTGTTGTGTGGACAAAATTTGCTCTCGCCGAATTTTGGTCGTCACAGTATATTTGCTACCATTATTAAGTAAGACTACTTCAAGTGAAGCGTATGTTTCCAGTAGGCTTCGGCCCCTTGCGTTGGTGCGACTACTGCCCCACTCTACAGCCCACGCATTAAAGTCGCCCGCAATAGCAACTGGAGATGTTGTTCTGGCATCTGCTACGAGGTCATCTAGCATTTTTTGGTATTCCTCATGAGTCCATCTAGGAGGGGCATAACAACTGTAGAAGTGTACTCCACTTACTTTCGCTCTTACAAAGCCCGCAAAATGGTTGTTTGTATTTTCGAGCATTACTGCACCACACGCCCAAATGGCTGCCATACCGGATTTGTCAGCAATCCATTTATTACCCTGTTTGACCTTATATGGTTCACTTACTAAGACCAGGTCGACGTTCTCTTCTCTGACTGTTTGTTCCAGAAGATCATGAGCTGCTTCGCAATGATTTAAATTGATTTGGATCACTTTCATTGTCTCTTCTGAGTTAATGCCTCCTTCAAGAATGGACATACGCTGCCGCCAGCAGTATGTTTAGCATTCTTTGATTTGTCCGCTTTACAGAACATACACAGCGGCTCGTTGTTACACTCTCTCGCCAAGTGCCCTTCTACCCCGCATCTCATACAGCATTTTGAGCGGTTGCATATGCTTTTACACCGCTTCGATATGTGTCCGAATTCCAGACATCTGAAACATCGGATTAACCTGTTATTTTCTCGAATGCGGCAGCTTACCCAGCCAATTTTAAT